>JAFVLL020028969.1:0-32846 GCA_021397915.2 Tor tambroides | reverse complement strand
GGTGAAGCGGTCATAGCCGTGCTGTATCGTGAATAAAACACAGCTGCTGACCAATCAGAATCGAGGAATGGAACTAACCGTTTTATAAAATAAAAAGAAAATAAAAATCTAATCATCTAAATGATTAAAATGCTACATTAAAAATACCTGAAATAAAATAAAGTATATATTACATGAAAAATGTAGAAATGTTGCCTGAGCAACAAACTTAAATAAAATAACTCAAAGTACTTAAATTACTAAACAGACATATTTAAAAGTAAATAATAAAAATAACATCATAAAATGACTAAAACTACTGGAAAATACATTTGATTTTATCCAAAATATGAATAAATACTATACTAAAACACTGGCAACAGACAAACAACTTCGACAAGTACTATGTGTTTTACTTTTTTTTTTTTTTTCATCAGTGTCACATTAAGACTGTCAAGACAAAGTAAAAAATTATTCAACTTTACTTTTCCCGAGGCATTTTGTTCCACTGTGCTGTGCCATGTGTGAACTCACCGTGTGAACAGAAATCCAAATTACTGACACTTTCCATTGATATGTGTCTTACTTTTTTGCATCAGTACCACATTAGGATCGTCAAGATGAAGTTAAAACAACTAAAAATAAAAAAGCTAAACATAAATACTTTTTAAAAATGACAAAGTACAAGTATATACCAAAATTACTCAAATTTACTAAAAAAAAAAAAAAAAAAAAAAAAAAAAAATGAAAAAATTCTATTTGATTCAATTCAAAATATGAATAAATATCATAATAGGGTTACACTTTATTTTAAGGTATCCTTGTTACAGTGTAATTATAAATTTAAGTATTGAGTAAAATTAATTAACTGCATGTAGTTATACTATATGGTTAGGGTTAGGTTTAGGGTTAGGCTTTGGGTTACTTGCATGTAATTATGCATAATTTATTGTTATTATAGTAGTAAGTACATGTAACATTTGTAACAAGGACACCTTAAAATAAAGTGTTACCAATAAGACTATATAATAAATAATAACAAAACACAGGTGCCAGCCAGCCAGATTTTTTTTTTGTTTGTTTTTTGTTTCATTAGTTCCACACTGTTAAGATTGTCAAGATGAAGTTAAAAACAATTCATCTTTTTATTTCTTGAGACATTTTGTTCCACTGTGCTGAAAGCACTGTGTAATTAGAAATACAAATAAATGACACTCGAAAAAAAATCAACTAAATCTTAATTTCATTACAATTAACTCCTGCCACCTGGTAACATTTACAGGTAACTGAATGGTTATGATCAGAGCACTGGTAATATCATAATGATAATTTGCTTGCATAGTGCAGTAAACATGCTTATTAACACTCTACGTGCTGTCATAGATAGCAGCACACAAAACTGAAGCTGACTGGGTGGGTGATGCTGAGCTACTGCAGAGGGGAGTTAATGGATAGAAGAGCCCAGGTCCCCAGAGAGAAGCTTTCTCTCTCCGTCTAACCGCTGCCTCTGGGGACAGATCTCACTCCACACCTCTGTTCCTCTCGTTCTCTTATCTCTCCTTTTCTAGAATAGATATTCTCTTTATCTCCATCTCACTGGACTCTTCAAAAACCTCTCTATTTTTCCTTTCTTTCTGCAGCAATCTCACTCTATCAGCCTAACATTTTTCAGTCCTTTTCAATGTCACAAACATGCACACACAGATACACACACATACACACAAACTCACACACTCAACACAAAGTGCCATTCAGTCTCTTGGCCATTTTTCTCGTTTGGGCACTTGTGTTGAAATACAGGACCATGAGAGGAATTCTGGTATATTATGAAATAAAACTCAATTAAATGAAATTGCATGGCAATCACTGTCATTGTCAGTTGGCTTAAAAAAGGTTGGGATTTGAACTCTTGCATAGAGAAGAGAAGAGAAGAGAAGAGAAGAGAAGAGAAGAGAAGAGAAGAGAAGAGAAGAGAAGAGAAGAGAAGAGAAGAGAAGAGAAGAGAAGAGAAGAACATACTAAAACCCATGTTTACAATGACTGTTTTTAAGGATTTATGTTGTAATGGAATACCTGCTGTTTTCTCAAAAGAGATCAGAAATTGTAATTATGTATTGCCAACCCATTAAAGAAAAAAAGACTCTTCAAAAAGTTTCCAGAAATGAAAATGCAAAAATAAGCTCATGCAATTTAGAAAGTCTAAGCAATGTCCAGTGTCAGCAAGGCATGAAAACAGCAGCATTAGCGCTGGTTAATTAAACTGCTCATGCAATGGCTCTCTAAAACAAGGCTTGTGTTCAGAGTATGAAAACGAATAGCCTGCAGTGTGTAAACATGTGGACAACACTTGAAGCTTGTTAATTGCAATGTAATTGTGTGCAAAAAGCCATGAGCAAAATATGTAGATTGCAAATATGCTAAACTGCTCATCAAATTTTGGAGATGGGCACTTCCACAGATATCGAGCAGTTAATACATCACTCAATTTCCCATCTGCATGTACATACATGTCTAAAATAAAGATGTGTAAAACTACATATCATATATATCATATGTATGTTCCTTAGGGGTTGTTAACAAAAAATTCATCTTTTTTACAGCAAGAGCTGCTGTAAAAAAAAAAAAAAAAAAATACAAAAACTAAGAAATAAAAAAGAAAAGAAATCTAAAACTAATTAACGTCACTAACTTATCAGTTGTTGGCCAGCTAGTCGACTATCATGACCCATCTCTATTCTAAACAGACTGCAAATGCTTTCCACTGCCATCCATAAGAGCACTGATGACATGTCAGCCTCTGCAGACTCTGTCCGTTCTCGTCCTCATTACATGTCCGTCGAGGAACGAACAGAACACGGCGCTGTGTGAACATGTGCATGCTTTGCTGCTAATGAAACACACACATGAAGCATTAATCTTGGCCTGACAGGAGATGATTTTGGCTGTTTCAGCACACAAAGGCACACGCCGCCAAGGATTAAAACACGCTTACATTTGGCCTCCTCCTCCACCCCCATCCCTCACTCGCTCTTCTCGTTTTTTTGCTCTAAACATTTTTAATCTGTTCCCGTCAACAAACTGCATCCACGACCTTCAGAGCAAACAAATAAATGAGAGTGTGACAATAAGCGAGAGCTGCAACACAAATCACACCTAAAACTATACATCTCTTTCTACATGCACAAGCTTCATTGTGTCATGTTGGCTGCAGGAGAGAAATGCCTCGCAGGCTGCGGCGGTACAGGCCTTTTCCTCATTCAACATTAATGCATTGTGTTTGCAGGCTTGTGCTGCTGCTCAGATAAGGCTTGCAATACACTGAGATGCTGGTCTCTAACTAGGGTTGGAGGAGATATATATATACTACATATGTGTGTGTGTATGTGTGTGTATGTGTGTGTGTGTATATATATATATATATATATATATATATCTATCTGTGTATGTGTGTGTGTATACATACACACATATACATACATAGATATCAGGAAGATTTGTAATGTTTTTTAAAGAAATATTTTATGCTCATCAAGGCTGCATATATTTTTACAAAAATACAGTAAACACTGTAGCATTGTGAAATATAATTAAAAATTAATGTACTGTATATTGATAATGTTTTTCTATTTTAATATACTTTAAAATAGAATTTATTCCTGTGATGCAAAGCTGAATTTTCATCAGCCATTACTCCAGTCTTCAGTGTCACATGATTCTTCAGAAATCATTCTAATATGCTGATTTATTATCAATGCTGGAAACAGTTGTGCTGCTTTTTTCTTTTTGGAAATTGACACTTTTTTTCAGGATAAAAAGTTAAAAAGAATAGCATTTGTTCTAAATAGAAATCTTTTGTAACTGCATAAGTCTTTACTATCACTTTTTATGTAGCTAATCCTCGTTGAATAAATGTATTAATTTATTCAAAAATAAAAAAGAGAGAATATTTGTATTAAATAATAATGTGTAATATATTATACAATATAATTACAATTGTAATTATGCAAGTATTTTATTTTACATCGAGCGGGTTCTTCATCTCATTTTAAACCTTTTTTTTTAAAAAATTACTATTCAACTCTTTTAATGAGGACAAAAAGCATTTAAAGTAACACTATGAATGATTTTAATGCTTTTTTAATGCTTTTTATTTAGTCATAATCAGTAGAGAATCATAAAGACTTTGGCATAAAGATATTGTCTCTGAATTATCCATCATTAGCCGGAACACAGCTAATTCTTTTTTACGAATCAGTTCTTTGATTTAAAGACATGTATGTATCATCATCATAAAAAATGGAAGTCTCCATGTGGCATTTTTCACATATTAAAATGCGTAGAGGGAAAACGTACACATTTACTATTTATCACACTTTCCATCTAAATAATTAAATCATTTCCATCTATTTTCCCTCAATCAATATTAAAAATCTGACTTTTGGATTTTAGTCCATGCTTTTCAGCCTTGAGGCTAATTTATAATGCGAGTGTATTCCTAAATTTTCTGTGAAAACAGATCTAACATATTAATGAATCCCAGCAGTCATATTTCGCAGTATTTTTTCAACAAAATGCTCTTTAGAAATAGGAACTTTCCCCTCCCCTAATGCTAGATGGCAAAGCAAATTATGGCCCTTCGATACATCTCACACAGATTCCTTGTTTCTATAGGTCAACCCGTCAACAGAAAACAGGCGCTCATTTCAGGAAAAATAAATCTAGACACCTTTCTATATTGTCAAAAGGATGTAATAATATATTACATTTTATTATGTCTTTGCTACATCAACCATGTCTATCTCTAACTAACACTCACACAGCATATAATAATGCTGTCTCTCTACTCCTGGAACGCCGGCATGTCTTTCTTCAAAAGAAGAGAGGCGGCCAAGACATTTAGAAAGAATAAATGGCTACCACAGAAAACTTTTCGGAGGTGGCATTTAATCAAGGAGTCCAGGGACTCTAACTGTGAGCTGAATTGGGAGGTGCAATTCAAGGTTTCATTATTTCCTTGATTGAACAGCAGATTAGGCTAATTTTAGGAGCTGCTTTATCTGTTCCATCATCTGCTCCCTCAAATGGCCTTGTGGGAGGAATGATTTGTTCTATATACAGAATGGCAAAAATACAAGTGAAGAAGTGCTTTTTCTCTCCCCTCTTTTATGGAGGTGTAGATACACATCTCATAATCAATTACTGGAAAGAAACGTTTGCAAATCGGTAGACAGAGATAAAGCTTATAGTGTGCAAGGTGGGGAAGGATCTTCAGATAGCACTAGTGCTGTTCCCATCGCCCTCATGCGAGTCAGCAAAGGGCATTCTGGGTAACTGATTAGTGAAGTTTGTTGCTGTGCTGACTAGCACATGCTTGGCACTGTAATCCACACACCTGCCTCCTCATCTCCAGGAACGCTACTATTGGAAGCATAAGGAGCTCTTCAAGACACCTGCGCACTGATACTCTCTCACAGCCGTTATTCACCACGACAGATGGAGCTCAGCCAGACGCTCATACCTGACTTGGACATCCCTGTAGAATTAAATTAGACGGTGCACCTCTTACAGAGAAAGTCAATGAAAGAGACACTTTAAACCACCCGCTTTCAGATGAATGTCTAGGCTCAGTGGCCGAGCCTCTGTGACGAGAACAAGACAAACACTGCAATTTGCTGATTGCAATGACACATACAAATGACAGTTCTTTGGCCAAGATGATACAGGGGAGATCGGTGACTGATCCAGCAGAGCAGCTTTGAGATCTGCAGTGGGCCGTGATATTGGCTGTGCCGTGTAAGTGGCTTCTGATGTGCATGTGGACAGAGGGGTCTGACTGTGGCTTTCCTTAGGGCAGACACAAATGATCAGTTGCAGCAAGGAGAGAGAGTTTGGAAAGAGAAAGTAACAAAGCAAGTGGACTATGCTTTGTGTTGGATTTGTGCTTAAAATTGTGTACAGTTGTGAGCTCTGTAGTTTCATAAATTGAAACAAAAACAAAACAAAAAAATTATATTTGCACAGATTACCCACTGCTCTGAAAGCAATTTTGGAAGCTATTCATAATTTCAAACAGTTAAAATACAGTCTTTTTTACAGAAGTTTTCCACACTAAAAACCACTAACAAACACAACAAATTCTATTTTAGCGGTAATATCTAAAATTTGCCTAAAAGTTACTATTTATCTGGTTAAAAAAAAAAAACACATAACCACAATAAGAGATACCTTTCCCTGTCATCAAACCTCTCTGTTTTTCTACATATGGCAAGTAACAAATGAGAAACACTCTTCTCTTTACAGCGATGCCATAGAAGAACTATTTTTGGCTCCACAAAGAACCATTCAGTCAAAGGTTCTTTAAAGAACCACCTCTTTCTTACCTTTTTATAATCTGAAGAACCTTCTTTTGCCACTAAGAACCTTTTGTGAAACCTTTATTTTTAAGAGTGTATAAAGCCATAACAAAATGAAGAGTGACAATTCCATTTCCCTTCCTCTCCAGTGCCACTTAAAACAAACACCATTTTTGTAAGAGGAAAAAGGCCACTTGAGGTGTGAGAGGAGTGAGAGGACAATGGCAAATTATATCAATTAGATCCGAGTTTTCACACTTTATTTTAAGGTCCAATTCTCACCATTAACCATTAATTATGACTTTTGCCTCAATAAGCTCCTAATTTGCTGCTTGCTAATAGTTAGTAAGGTACAAAAGTTGTTAAATTTAGGTACTGGGTAGGATTAGGGATGTAGAATATGGTCATGTAGAATATGTGCTTTAGAAATACTAATTAACAGCCAATATGTTAAGAATAGGCACGCTAATAAGCAACTAGTTAATGGTGAGAATTGTTCCCTGTATTAAAGTGTTACCATCCGAGTTAAAACTGTCTACAGTATAACTTACAACACATTGTCATTGAATAACAATTTTTAAACAACTATACTTTTATTTTATTATTAATAAATATCATTTTATTAATAATAAAATAAAATATAGAATAAAATAAAATAAACAAACAAAAAATAAATAAATAAAATAATTGTTTTACCAACCATGCACTTACAGAAAATCTCTATATACTACAGAAAAACTAAATACACAAACCACTCAAAAAGTGATAGGGCATGGCCTCAGTAGTTTGGAGTGTTTGCCTGAACTGAACGACAATTTTACAGTTTCTAATACTCCACCATAGCTGAAAAACCCAGCAGGCACGTCCTTCATGGTGACTTTCTCAGTATTCATTAAGCCGTTTGGAGCAAGATTGCAATTCTACGCTTAAACCTTGTTTATCAAGTGAATTTAGTTCACGCAGTGGCCACAATTCAAAAAATGAAAACAGCCAAGCACCATAAACACAGACCTAATGAGCCAATCAAACAAAACACGTCACTCAAGGAAAATACAGTGACCAGCGTGACAGCATTAGATTATGATTAAGACACAAAACTGTTGTGACTGAAATCTGACACATTTTGCTGAGTGTAGTGGTGGATATATTTTGCGGGCGTTGTTTGTTCAGTAGCAGGCACGCTAACAGAGGTGGCAACGGGCCTGTGGTGCTCTGGAAGGTGACTATAAATTACAGGCTGACAGTGTGAGTAATTAGAGCAGGAATTAGACCGTGCCCTCTGGGGACAAAAGTCAACTAAAGAGTGACCTCTCCCAGGCTTCACAATTTGGAGCCTACACTGTGTAAATTAATCTATTTGCAGCCAAGAGCAGGAGCAAATTGTTTTTACAGTAATAGATATGTGGAAATTGGACAATGGTAATGAGGGTTCACACACAAGTACAAGCATGCACACACAAACATAGACATGCAGAGGGAAAAAACCCTAAACACCCATTACAGAACAGTAATATGATAGCATGGTACTGTGATCATACCAAATCATTATACCAAAGTATATTGATATATAACACACACACACACACACACACACACACACACACACTAAAACAACATATTCAACTTCCATGGTATTTAGTATAGGGTAATTCAAAGAATACTATGAAACTAGAATGTATATAGTAACAGTAATATGGCTATTACTATATAGTATTGTGTTGGTAGTTTACTATATAGATTATTATCTAGTACTGTGTTGGGAGCATACAATGATGGTAATGCAAGGTAACACTATGGTACTTCAACTTTGATATACTGTATTGTACTGTATGTGGTAACCCCAAGGTACCTTCAAGAATAATATAGTAATACCAGTGCATATGTCCTAAAATACTATGGTAGTACCGCGGTACTTTCAGTACAATGATGGCATCTCATGGTAATACTATGATACTTCAATATATTCCAGAGTACTGAAACTGAGTACTCATAGTATTTATACGGTAACTCAAAGATACTTCCAAGCATACCGTAATACTACCTTTTGTATACAGTATGTCCTAAAATACTATGGTAGTACCATGGTACTTTCTGGTACATTTTGGACATGTATATTGTGGTATTTACATGGTATTTTAAAGCTTTCCTTACAAAAAGTACAAATCGAATAGTATGCTTTGAAAATTATGTACCATTTACATAGTAATCCATTGTACTTTTTAAGAATACCATGGTACATGTCAAAAATATCATCAATAATACCATGGAATGACCATGGTAACATATCTAAAATATCATAGTTGTACCATGGTACCATGTCTTTTTACAAGGTTTTTTTCTTTCTTTCACATTTTTACTATTTTAGCAGAGTAAATGTCCAAAAACACAGTTTTACCATGGTACACATCCAAAAACACTGTATCACCATAGTTCTTATGCAAATGAATGATCACCCTATACAATGGTATTGCAAGACAAATTAAAGAATTCCATGCAATTATCATGGTGCATACCCAAAGAACCATGGCCATACCATGGTCATTATATATAAGCGAAAGATTCATATACATAAAACTGCATGTTTATATATGTGTTATTGACAAGGTGCATGTGGAAAAAATACACTAACACTGCATCCTTAAAAAAAGCACATTAATATCATGGTAATTTTGGATTTGTGTGAAGTGTATTTGCAAGACACTTCAAAGAATACCATGCAATTCTCATGGTACATACCCAAAGAACCACGGCCATACCATGGTCATTATATATAAGTGAAAGATTCATATACATAAACTGGCATGTTCATATATGTGTTATTGACACGGTGCATGTGAAAAAATACACATTCTTAAAAAAAAAAACACATTAATATCATGGTACTTTTTGCAACTGACTCATGCAGAGAGATATTAAAGAAAACAATTTCATCACACTTGCATGCACATTCCGACATGTTGACATCCAAAGGCAGTCAGGTTAGGTTGCACGCTGTGGGTGTGAAAGTAGCGAGTCTCCCACTGGGCTGTTTAATAAAAAAGCAGATATTCTCCCCACACAGTGGTGAGCACTGGCAGCCCTGCAGTTTGCCACACGGCTGCTAACTCATTAGTATGTCAGTAATGACACACTCTGGTCTGTGTGTCTCTTCTGTTTCCCCAGGGGGCGTGGGTGAGGGAGAAACTTTGAGCGAGTTGATATTTCACGGTGCATCATTGTGACAGTATGTGCACGAGCGTGTGTTTGCGTACGCACTTCTGTGTGCGTTTTTTCATCTCGTAAACAACGTAATGAGACAATAAAATACTCAGCTAATGAGCCTGGGACCGTCTCAAAGGCACATGCCTGTTTAGAATGCAACACTGTCGGACACAGAGACAGACACACAAACACAGGAGTCTCCGAAGGAAAATTTGAGCTCGTTCTTCAGTGAAACAACAAATTCAAACTCTAGCTTTCAATTATGAAACGTCATGATAAGCAGTTGTTGTTCTCCTGCGCAAAAAGAGAAATCAAAGAGTGTTGATGTGCGTAAAACATGTAGGCTGGTTGCCAATAGCCTCACACAAGCTTTTTTAAAGACTTCAAAGTCTCTGCATCATCTCAATCTCTCAGAAACCTTTTTTATTCGCAACCCTGTGCCATTTTAGCTTTTATTTCTAATGTGAGTTTAAGTCCGAGCCATTTTCGCATGGCAGAAATACTGCTGTTGACCTCAGACACTGGCTGTTTTATCAAAGATGCTCATTTGACACCTCCAGATCTGATGTGCTTCACACGCTTTCGAAGAGAGAGAGAGCGTGAAAGGCTAGGATAGAGCAAGGAATAGGAGGAGGAGGCTGGGAATGGATGGGGGTAATCGAAAGTGTGGGGGCGAAAGCCAGGAAAATAACTCACTGGAAGTCATCAGAGGAATAGAGGAGTGAATCTCTCCCGCCACTCAGTCCCGGAACTGATGGGAGCCGTGGAGTTCAGCGTCAGTTCATCAAAACCTGTGCGCTTTCATATCCACATGTGCGCCAATTCAAACCCCAGTTCCTCCGTCGCGCCCTCTAAAGTCATACGCAAATCTATGCACACTACATCTATCACTCCCTATCTGCTCTCAAACATGTACATGCACTCTTTCAGCAGAGTTTTTTCCTCTCGCTCCTGCATTATTAATGCAAATCCATTACACTGGCATGGCACGGGGACCGAGGTGGGCCGGAAAGAGGTTCACAGGCAGCCTTGTTCCTGGATGAGGACATGCAGCAGCACTCAACCAATCCCAATGCAAAGCAATCAACTTCCAGAAGCTACACATGTGTGCAAAGATTCAACATATGTTCATCAGAAGCTGCCAAAACTGCGATCAGAATTGGTATTCTTTTTGTGTCTCAAGAGCTCTAGGCGAAGAATTCCTGATGGAGAAGAGTACAAATTTTACTTTGAAGCAAAACACGGTAGGAGGGAGAGAGAAAGGAGAGAACACCTCCCTCCAGCCCTAAAAAAGAACGTCAGACTGTGAATATTTTGGTGCTGCTATATTTGGAATGTCAAAAATAAAAAAGGAGCAAAAGGAGAAATGGTGCAGATGAAAGTCGGGTGGAAACCGATGTGTTTTTTAGGTTCTCCCTCACTCTCTCTATCTCTCACATGACCGGCTCTTAGTGAAACGTTGTGGAAGAGTGTATGGCCGTAAAAGGAGGCGGTGGTGCCTGGCGCTGATGGACGAGCAAAATTTGTTCAGCTAATGTGGAAATAGAGCTGTAGATATGCATTATTCAGAGGCTCATGATTATTTCACAGCGCAAAGCAGCCTTCAGGTACATCACAATAGGCTTTGATTATGGCAAGACGCGAGGCATGAAAAGAAAAAGAATGCAAATACAGGCTTAGAGCTAATACAAAACACAATAGTTTTGCAACTTTTCTGACTCTAGTGACTTCCTGCGCTCCTTCCCCTATTCTTTATATGCATAATAAGAACATGTAAACGAATGAATGACATTTCAATCCATTTAAATTCTAATAGAAAGTCTTTCACATTGTGTCGAGTTTCATTTATCTCACCATTGTGTTTTTGTGGCCATATACAATAAATATGGCGATTGCCTTTGAGACGACACTGAGCACATAATCCTCTAAAATATGACGCACAATGCAAATATGACATGTGAAAGGCATATACGTTTATTTATAAAAAATTGCAAATCAATAAAGTAAAAGTTAATATATAGACTACTTAAATACATGTATAAAATTTACAATCAATAAAATAAAATACAACTAAATAATATTTTAAATGTATGCTTAGATGTATTTCTTGCATAATTCTATATGACAACAATATGGTGCTGTTCATTCAAGTAATATTAATAGAAATTCATAAATAAGTTCATAAAAATCAGTGAACATCAGAAGTCTATGGCACAATTACATGAACAATTTGATTTTAATGAAACAAAGACTAATGTTCACTGGACAAAAGCCTCATTCTGAGTCCTGAGTAAATGGCAGTGAATGGCATCACTGGGAGTAATTCAAGCATGCAAAGAAAGTATCTGGGCTTTCAATCAATGAATGTGATTTTTTTCCACACCTGGAGGCCTGACGTCTTTTTAGAATGATCGGAAGAACTGTCAAGTGGGTGGGACTTTGCAAACAAATGGCTAATAATTGAAACTTTGATGGAAAGCAGAATGCTTGCTGGTACAGATAATTTGTGATCTGTTGTAGCATATTGAAGCTTTCATAAGCCTGTCTTTTGATTTTTGCCTACAGCCTTTGGAAGCAACATTATAAAAAAAATAATAATAATTTTCCATTGATTTTCCAATTTTCCTTTCTATGAACCAGATGCCACTAAAATGAATTCATTTTTGTAAGCTGTTCTTCATTTTTAAATATATAATTTGGAAAAGAGGAGAAACATTTAAAAACAAGTTTAAATAATGACATGGCTTTGCAAAACATGACAACACTTGTGTGTATTTGCTGTAAATCCGTTTAAGTACCTGGAAAATCAAACGACACGTGTTCTTCCCCCAATTTATATTAGCTTTAAGCACCAGTGGGACTCATCTATTTGTCTGTAGTTTAAGTTTTACAGCATTAGATAAGCTGCACTCTCTCCTCTGTGAGATCTCATTATAAGTCTTCATGTATTCATTAAAGCAAGTAAGTGGTCATGCATGGAACACAATCCATCTAACACAAAACAATACAGTGTCTTAAGCACATCGCCGAAGGAAGCCACAGATGTGGTGCGTGTAATTGTGAGTAGATAAGCGTACAATGAATGTCATATTGACAGGACAGAGTGTAATTTTCTGCCGCAGCGGTGCGGGTCGATGATCCGAGCAAGACGGGGATAAATGACACGCCTGCACAGGCTTTTCCACACCAGTACCGATTGGTCGAGGTGGGCCACGCACGGACCCTCGGTACATGCACACACACCTCCGATCAATGAGCAGAAGTGTCGATGCAAACAAATCTTTGAATATCGATTTAGGCCGCTGTTTGAAGAGCCATTAACGGATGACTCGCCTTGCGTCTTAACCAATGTTTTCACAGATCTGTAGAGATCTTCCATATGTCTCTGTTTAATAGCCATTGTGGAAAAAAAATGATGGCTCATTTTTATAGCTTTAATTCGATGCAACCGTTCAAGGTGCATTGCTCATTTTAATAGAAAAAGCCATGCCCTGCTGAAAACACCAGATGAACTATGTGTGCTGCCACTGAGGGGAGGTTGGGGACTAGATCAAAGCCTTTACTGCTACATGACAGCCTCTGAATTTGTAGGTATCCAAAGTCTATCCAAAAATGTGTTTTTATTATTTACTCACTATATTATTCTTTCAAACCTGCTGTTATTTACCTTGGAACAGATACAGTAAGTTTGTGTTGCAACAACAGTTCACCAGGGGCTGTCAAGCTCCAAAAAAGACAAGAAAACACAGCTTAAAAGAGGTAATACGATTATGTTTCCATCATATGTTGCAAGCTTCATGAATCCATACACGAGGTGTGAGAAAAGTATTCAAATTGAAGTAATTACTTTAAATAATTATTAACCAGTAATCCAGTGTTGCCCCGTAATGATCTGTGGTTTGGCCTGCCATATCACGAGAAGGGGAAAAATATGAAAAAAGCATGCATTTTTAATGCATTTTAATATATCATTCATTCACACACACACACGTTTGTTTTTGTGAAAAGTGGGGACATCCCATAGGCATAATTGTTTTTATACTGTACAAACTGTATGTGCTATTGCCCTACACCTAAACCTATCCCTTACAGGAAACTTTGTGCATTTTTACTTTCTCAAAAAAAACTCACTCTGTATGATTTATAAGCATTTTGAAAAATGCGGACATGGGGCAATGTCCTCATAAGTGACCTTCTCCTTGTAATACCTATGTCATACCCATGTCATTATACAAATTAATGTCCTCATTTGTCACACAAACGCGCACACATTTTTTTTCTTTTAAATATCTCCTTCAGCGTTTCAAAGAAGAAAGAAAGTCATACAGGTCTGGAATGATGTGAGGGTGAATAAATGACAAAAACTTCATTTTTGGGTGGACTGTCCCTTTAAATGTTGATCTGTTTCGCACACAAACCTCACGACTTGAAATACAAGGCACAAATAACATGTGCTACTTCTAAGTAATTTATAATTTAATGGTGCTTTTGGATGACTTACTATGAATGGAGAAATCTTTTTTTTTTTTTTTTTTTTTTTTTTTAAACATCTAATAATAACACAGGTTTGGAACAACATGAATAACAACATATAATTTTTTTGTTTAACAATTCCTTTAAACAACAATAATCTTATATCCATTAGACTGAAAACCTCTAATCCACGTGATTAGAGAAAGAGAGATAAAGAGAAACAAAGTTAGAAAGTGAGCAATAAAAAAAGCAAATAGTACAGAATAACCCCCCATCAAGTATTTCCCTCCTCTCACTTGGCATCACTCCCTCCCTCTCCATCATTCTTTCCCTCTCAACGAAAAGAGGGGGAAAAAAGCTAAAGAGGCAGGTGTGAGGAAGATTGCAAAATCAATAGGGCTAAATGGAGTTGCAGCGGAAGCCATTGAGTGTCCTCTCAGAGTGCTGATGAGACTGCAAAAAACAGCATTTGGATGAGATGCCCAACAGCCAACACCCTGTCTTTTTTTCCTCTCCCTCTCTCCAACCTAAAGTGTGTCTGCCACGCTATCACCGCAAAGCTATTTTACTAGATCAATGTCGGGTCCTTAATAGAACACGACGCTCACACTGCCGCAGGCCGCTAGGCTGGGGTGGAGACGGCAACGTCAATCAAATCTTCTACAGGTGCCTTAGATCAGCGCACTGCCATAGTGACAGAAATACCACAGCACCTGCAGGCCCTCCCTTACCTCCAGACAGACTTGTCAACAGGGCCTGACTGACACAAACACATTCACGTCCTTCTACTCAGCTGACAAGCACCTTAAATAATGTGACTTTCTCACATTACGGTATTAGCAATCTGGGCATCTGTGGGTTTTACGCTGCGCACACACACACACACACACACACACACACACAAAAACAACCCTGATATACAATAGTAAAACTTTGCATATGAACAATTTTAGTTTCTAACATACATATATATATGCATGCTATATATTTGCCATTTGATGTACATCATACATAAAAAAAGGCTAAATCTAGTCAAAATCACAAGCAGCAACTTCCTGTTCCTGCTTGTAATGAGCGCTGGTGACTGTGAAGATGGGCCAATCAATGAATTTGCTCAATTCTGTAACATTTGTGGCATTAAATCTGGGAAAATAAGGATCTGGGTTGATACAGTGGGTGCTTTTTTTGTTTTTTTTCGTGGAAGAACTTATCATTGGATTCAACAAAATTTGGTTGGTGGCATTAGAACTTTTTACTTTTGGACAGATGGAAATACTATTTTTGGAGTGTTCTCTGCCATATCAGCATCTAAGGCTATTTTCATGAGCAGAACAGGATAAAGTCAGTTAAAAATACTTAAACTACTTGATAAACATTAAAAAGGAGACAAGGCATAGAAGGTTGGGATAAATGATTTAAACAACCATTCAAAAAGTTTGGGGTTGATAAGAAAAAAAAAAAAAAAAGAAGTCTTATGCTCACCAAGGCTGCCTTTACATTTGATTAAAATATAGTAAAAAAAAAAAAAAAAAAAAAAAAAAATAAAAAAAAAAAAAAGAAAAGAAATATTACAATTTACAATAACTGTTTTCTATTTTAATACATATTAAAATCTAATTAATTCCTTTGATGGCAAAGATGAGTTTTCAGCAGACAATTTTCTCCAGTCTTCAGTGTCATTTGTTCCTTCTGAAATTATTTTAATATACTGATTTTGTGCTCAAGAATCATTTCTATGATATATTTTCAGGAAATATAAACAAACAAAATATAAACCCTGCATTTATATGAAATAGAAATCTTTTGTAGCATTATACATGTTTGTAATGTACATTTATGCATCCTTGCAATATAACATTTTCTCTTTCTTTCTTTCTTTTTTTCTTTCTTTTTTTCTTTCTTTCTTTCTTTCTTTCTTTCTTTCTTTCTTTCTTTCTTTCTTTCTTTCTTTCTTTCAAAACATTTGAGTAGTAAACAGAGAAAAGTAAAATCTATAAAACATTCAGGTGCACTTGGAAT
Source organism: Tor tambroides (assembly GCA_021397915.2). Lineage (NCBI taxonomy): Eukaryota > Metazoa > Chordata > Actinopteri > Cypriniformes > Cyprinidae > Tor > Tor tambroides. The sequence goes on along the minus strand of JAFVLL020028969.1, from coordinate 16,821 downwards.
TCTAGAACTTTTCCTTTTGACATTTAAATCTCTGTCTGATGACAATAAAAGCAGTGCAGTACAATAAAATTCCAAGATTTTATATTAACCCACCGCTAAATTTCACAAAAACAAAACAATACAAAAAAAAAAAAAAAAAAACCTGGTCGCCTTTTCTGTTTCTTCCTGTCTAAGTAGGCTGCTTTCGGCCAGAACAAGCTGAAAAGTGGACAAGACATTACTCAGAAGAGTCAAAAGTTTGTTTGTTGGGATTAAAGATGAAAGCCAAACTAACTACGGTGACATTTACAACAGGATAATCTGTTGTTTAGGTATCAGTGGCAAGCAGTCAGAGGGAGGGCAGAGAGAAAAGAAAGAAAAACAGATGCTTCTCATGTTGGGAACAGAGCTGTGCTGTGCTCTGAGATCAAGGCAAGCATATTCTGTTTACTGCCTCCAAGCTGGAGAGACACCATTATCAAACCATGCTGGAGAAGAGGTACATGGCAGGGAAAACAGGAAGAGAGAAAATGCACTGAAGTGTAAACAAGCACATTCACACCTTCTCTCTCCTTTTTCGCATGCTTTCATTTGCAAGCAGATATCAGATGCAAAGAAAAGCTCTTCCCTACAAAAAATCAACAAAGTGGCCATGAAAGATAAATGTACAAAAAAGACATACAGAGAATATCACAGCATATCGGTAAAACACAAACCAACAGCTGTATTATGACTTTTTCCTCTGCAGTGTTTCATGCGGTGGATGTTGACAGGATTGTGGGTAAAAGTGCTGCTCCTTCTACAGCTGACATTGTTTTACAGCATCCTGTCTACTGACCTCATATTGTTTACTTGTGTTCCTCATCACCTGGCTGAGCTCTGCCTGACCACAGGAAAGGAGCTGAAGCTTTGAAAGGAGCTCATTTTCCCTCTTACCTGTAACAGACTAAGTACAGCCGTCCAGAACACTGAGGCAGAACCAGTCGTCAGACAGCTTACTGTTTATTGTCATAATAATTGCAGTCAACATGAACTCTACACCTCGCTGGAATAATTATATGTTGGTTAAAAACACACACACACAAATTATGACTGGTATAAACTCAAAACATATAAAAGGGAACACACATTAGTTTGTTACACTGCACTTTTTTAATACAGTAAAACAACAATATTGTGAAATATTATTACGATTAAAACTATTTCAATCTATTTTAAAATGTAATTTATTGCTGTGATGGAAGGAATAAAACTGACTTTACAGCAGCCATTACTCTAGTCTTCAGTGGCATATGATCCTTTAAAAATCATTCAAATATGCTGATTTGGTGCTCAAGAAACATTTCAAATTAGTATCAGTGTTAAAATCAGTTGGAATGCTTAATATTTTTGTGAAAACAGTGATACATTTTTTTCAGGTTTCTCTGATGAAGATAAAGTTGAAAATAGAAATTAATTGTAATATTGTAAATGTCTTCAATGTCACTTTTAATGAATTCAATGCTGAATAAAAGTATTCACCTCTTTTGAAAAATAAATAAAATAAAATAAAATAAAATAAAATAAAATCATACAGAACCAAAACATAAACTGTACTGTTATAAGACAAATATTGGAAGCAAATAATACCAATATTTTATTGATCTTATCTAATAAAACGATACCGTATTTTTATGCCCAGTTTTGTAGCACATAGTCACATGTAGCCAAACCTAACTTGTAACATTATTCTGGACAAGAACCACCAATTTAGGCAGGAAGAAACTGGTTGACATGTGACCAACCACATTTGATTTTTATGTGCCTTTTAATGGCATTATCTGAAACACTGTAAAAAAAAAAAATAATAAAAAGTTGAGAAAACTTAAAAGTTTAAGGCAACCAGCTTCAGCAGATGTTTTGAGTTCTCAGCTTGTTTTTATAGGAGATTTTTGAGTTATCTCAACTTTTTGTTGCATAAACTGAAAACAAGAAGTTGTGAAAACTCAAAAATCTGCTGAAGCAGGTTGCCTTAAACTTTTAAGTTTTCTCAACTTTTTATTTTTTACAGTGAATAGATTATATCACAATAAATGACAGTAAACAAATAACGCTAATAAAAAAAGAAAATATAGGTAGACCTCAGCATTTCTATGTAATCCAAATTTTATAAGTGCTGATAATTTCACCAATACCACATACGATTCTACTGACAGATATATAGTTTACTTCCTAGTATCTCAAACCAAATTCTGATGCCACCAAGCTTGCGAACTTTGGCAAGCCCAGAGTTTAGTTCTTCCACCCTGAATAATCAAGGGACCTTTCAATCATATTTAATCTAGTGAATTTTGCCAGCGCTTGCCATTTTACTGTGCATATACATTAGCCAGTTAGTGATCAGACTGTGTGGATGTGGCATGTCTTTATGAATCCACTATCAAAAGCCTGTCAGAGCAAGTAAGTAGTAAGTTGTCATTCAGCAGATGCTTGTGACTTACAATTTACTTATTAAGGGTTGCTCACACTGAGAGAGATTAAATAGGGTTGCCAAGTAGCTGTTCTGTCAGTTGCTAGTAGCAAGTAACAGCTAAATTATATTATGAGGCAAATCACATCACAGAATATTTGGATAATGTTGAACTTCAGTATCGCTAAGAGTGTTCATGTTGCTTCCAATCGGCAACTGAAAGTCAACGACTTCCAACTGCTTTGTCACTGCAAATCGCTGTCAGCCTGAAAGCCCCTTTACAGGGTCAATTCTCCTGGAGTGACCTGAGGTTAAGTGGCTCGCTCAAGGGCCAAACAGCCAAAGCTCATGTCTCATCCTATGAGGGACTCAAATGTATGAACTTTCGGCTACCAGCCCAGATCTTTCACTGCTACGCTAGACAACTGCCACAGTGAGAAAACAAATGCACCCAAACGCAGCCAAATGTTCTCGCATCTTAGTTTTTCTAATCAAAACACCTGCAAAAAATTGTGGCGCACACAAGCTTCTGGACTATGGCCAAAACCTGAACTCCAGAGTCCTACTTACAGTAATTGATCTAGACTATTGATCAAAGTCCTCTCAGCCATCTGCTCAGTGTATTTGAAAAGGACAAAAAAGTCTTTTGATGACATATACGGGATGATTACTCAGTAGATACGCATACATTTAACAGCAGCTCAGAAAAGTCCGAGATGTTGCGCTTGGGCTAGTGCACGTCTGGATGTGAGAATGTGTATGTGAGTGTAATTTGCGGTTAAGGACTGGTGTGGGCGAAGGACTATCATTATGTTCCCTGCGAGAGGTCACTGCTGTGGAGAGCTTTTCATACTGATTACACGTGTCTCACCTCGGGTTTCTGTTCCCCTTGGCAAGCATTGAGAGGCACGGTGACACACATATAAAGTCTGTTTAGTGCTCTCAATCAAAAGATTAGTCCGCACTCAACATTAGCCGAGGGAAATGCTGAAAATCAAGGTGTTTCCAAACACAAACAAGCCGGATTATGAGCTAAATAAGCACTGGGAGAGAAAACGTGAGTGCTGTCTTTGCGTCGGCTTTCCAATTTGTCCTTCTGATAATAATCATTTTACCAGTGACAGATCACTCGTCGCAACGGAAAGATCAGTCACACGGATAATGAATAATTCAAAAACAGGTAATTGAAAATTATACAGAGCAAACTTCACTTCACAAGTGATTACTATAAATGGAGCCCGATTGGTGTGGCATTTTTCCCGTCCTGTTTATCACAGGGCTGGTTGTGATGTTGACATGCATGTGTGACAGGTGCCCGGGGCTCCTCACCTGTTCCAGTCTCCAGTGGAACTCTGCCGGCCTGAAGGAGTCCAGCTGAATAAAGTCTCGCCTCAGAAGAAACACCAGACGGCAGTTATGGACGTATAGAGAGTAATGATGCCTGTTCATCTCTGCAAAAAGAAAACACAGAAAAGCCTTACTGTAAGTTCTTCAAAAAATATTGCGAGACAGGGCAAATACACAATATGTTCTTTTTTTTAGGACTGTAAAAAGGACTTTTCTACAAATCACTCACAATTGGTTGTCAAAGCAAGAACATCATGTTGATTAAAGATTTACATTTATAGATTTCCATGCCTCGTTCTGAGAGCTTGTCTAAACTGCATAGTCATGTTAGAAACACTCTCGACTGTTATACAAGGCTGAGTCATAAAAATTACACTACAAACAAGGAGAGAAGTCTTGACACAAAGAAAAATGAACAGATATTGTGGTTCTCCAGAAATTCTAAAGGGAATAATTCCAGTCAGGGATGGACTGACTGACAGGATATATTCTATGAATCGTGCTCAAAAATCCAGGGATTACCAGATTTTTATTTTTTTTTTGCTTTTTTGAAGAATGAGTAATGGCAACTGAAAACTCAATATATATTATATATTATGTGCATTATGTACTATTTTTCCTTTTCCATTTTTTTTAAAAATTTGGGTTACCATTGCCGTTATCTAATGCTTACTTTAAGTTGATCTTTAAAAGCACTACTAACTTATCACTGTTTAAAGATAATCAATACCCACTTTTCATATCGTACAGTACATTATATTGTTGCAACGCCTAAATTCACTTGTACCATTCAAAACAATATAATTAAATGAAATTATATATATATATATTTATATATATATATAGAAATGAATTAAATATATTGAAATGAAATGGAATTGCATTTTAAATAGCTATCAGCTTAATGGTATCAGCCAAAATGCAATCTTTTGACAGGCTATTTAGAGCTGGTAGACCACCTTGGCTTAGATGGTGACTACTAGCTACCAGCAACAAACCTTGTTCCAAAAGCCATTTTGACCTTAAGCTGGTATTACATTTTTTATTCAAACTAAATGTCAATCCGTAACAATGGCAAATCCTAACAGGGTGTGCATGAGAGAGCTGCCATTCAAACTGAGACTCCTGTTAAAGCGTTTTCTTCTCTGTTATTGACACGTTTCACTGTTCACCACCTGTCTCACTCAAAGAAAGCCTGGACTACTTTCACACTTTCTCAGAAACCTCTCATTGATCAAGGTGGCTGCCACGTCTCCTCCATACGCCGCCCCTCTCCACTCACCTCACCTCAACGCCGCTGTCCGATGTCTCGCATGTGACTGCTTTTAGTGCATGTTGAATTGATTAAGTCTCAAACCCACTCAACATGACGCCTGAGATCAATGAACTCGAAAGAGCCCTGCCAAGCAGTCGGCCTCCATCAGGGCCACGCGGTCTCGGAGAACTGGCCACTGACAGTCACGCTGCATTTCTTCCTGACTAGAGTTTCCCTTTAACCTCCAGAGAATTGTGTTCTGAACCACTCTTTAATCCAGATCTAATCCATAGTCTTAATCTCTCTCCTTAATGCTGCCGGGCATCGTCTGGTACTGATAAAACTTTTCACGGGTTTGTCTGATACATCCGTAGCACTGATCTCTTCAATTCTATCAAACTGGGGATTGATTGCAAGACCAGGAAACTGTAGACATAATCTAAAATGTCTAGGCACTATTTAAAAAAACAAAAAATGATATATAGACCCTGCCTCTCTTAAAGGTTTAACACATGCCTACTGAGTCACCATAGCTCACCAGTTTTATCAGAATTACACAGCAACGTCTCCTTCTCGGCTCTCAGCCCAGGACTTGGCCCGTGCTTCATCCATGTTGCTATGGTAAACTGATCCGTCAGGTTCTGTGGCACAACCCACTCTGGGATATTGGCCGCCTGTCGTCCATCAAATCTGAAGATGAGGTCGCTGTCTCGGCCGCTGTCTGTCAGCAAGGAAGCTGTCCAATTGGTGGATGCGCTTGGCGCCGGGAGAAGGTCTGTGCTGCCCGAGGCTGCTCCTGCGGAGATAAAAGCACAGAGGTTACTTCAGGTTATTGCAAGAGGCAGCGATGAAAAATTACAAGCTGTCTGTCACAAAGAGTTAAAATCATGTTAGTCGCCCTGGCATTCAAATATACTGTGCATACAGCACACTTCAAATCAAATTAGAGATGAAAAGCAAGTAACATTTGGTTCCGAGACCCACATTCAACCCTGACTGAAATGTCATTTCTGAAAGCAAACGTCTCATTATAAAACTCATTGCTGTCGGATGTGGCCTAGCAACACTCTGGGACGTTAAGCTAGGGTGATCATGTGGGTTAAAAGAGTTTGAGTATGGCTTCCTCATCAACTGGGAAGCATATGTTAGGAATATGTGAACTATCCTTTTAAAAAGGCAAAACTTTGAAATATAACTAATTGTGTTCACACTCGCTTTGAGGACAAGTCTGGTACAGATGCCCTAAATATGCAAGAGCAGCACCACCTATCAATCTTTGATTAGCCTCTTGTCGTCCTCCCTCCCTCCCAAGCCATTCTCTGCGTGTTTTATTTGGGAGAGCAGGAGGATACTGAATCTTTTTTCCCCACTCAGGGGTGACAGGATGGCCAGCACAGAGGGACAGAATGAGCGATGAGCAGCGGCGATGTCAGAGCAACGTGTTCTCATTCCACAGCTCCACATCACTCACTTCGCCACGGGCCCAAAGAGAGACAGGAGCGAGAGGGAATATGGCAGCGGCGCTGCTTTTAAGCTATGCAATATTTATTTCTGCCAATCGATATTGGACGATAAATTCACCGCCAGACTCCAAGCGAGCGTCTGAGCTCTTCTGAGAGAATCCATTTCCAGCAATACCGTAAAGGTACAGGTCAATGAGATTACATTACGCGAGCAATTTCTAGCGCTACATGAGTCTCAGTGGCGGCTCTTGTCATCAAATGTCCAGTCCAGAATAAACTGTCTGCATTTCAAGGTTGTACACTAATGGTTACACATTGGGACTTTGCGATTTCCATAAAGCATATATTTATCTAAATTATTCAGGTGTGCTTTTGAAAAAAAAAATATTATACTTGGTTGGCAGCTTTGATGTCTATTTCAGAAACACTTCAAAAATGTGCCTATTTTCAAACAATAAACACTTATTTCAGCTAACTGTACAAAGTGGTTGGGCAAAAGTGACATCAACAGGGGAAACGATTATTACTGAGAGAGAGAGCCAAGATGCTAAAAAGATCAACACACTTAATGCTTCACAAATCAGTCAGAGCTTTAATCACTCCACAATCGTGTGCCAGAGTGGCTCTGATTTTCATAATGCATCAGTTTCAAAGAGTCTTTCATCAGATTAAAATGAATGACTGATTTATTGAGATACATGAAAATTGTTTTATAACCCATTTAAAAGTGTGTTGAACATGCAGTATGTGTATATGAGATATGGTTAGGTGAACTGTAGGGATGAACTGATATTAAAATTCTTCCCCATACTAGTAAACCAATAATTGTTTTCAAGTTAGACTTATAACTCATAAATGGCAGATATTAAAATTCTATACTACTTTGTCTAAATATCAATTGTTTTAAGAGCTAGTAGTTACATGTGAAGAGAGAGAGAGAGAGAGAGAGAGAGAGAGAGAGAGAGAGAGAGAGAGAGAGAGAGAGAGAGAGAGAGAGAGAGAGATTTAACAGTGTTATTAGATTATTAATGCTTTGGAAGACTTAAGGTCCTTGCACACTGAGTCCGAAATTTTCATATGCATTTTTTTTTTCATATTCATCATCCTTTCCTATCAAAATGCTTGCTATGGATGCGAAAATGCAGAATATCAAACCTGATCTGAACTTTTTATGATGGATGAAAGTTTCAGAGGCAGTGTGTAAATGTGATTGACACAACGTGAGGCCTAATTTATTTTTTAAGGTGCATAAATTTTACACAAGAATTTCAGACTCAGTGTGCAAAGACCTTTAGAAGTGACTATCACTCACTTAAAAACTTGAAATTTTAGATGATGGCAAAATAGGGGAAATGTGCATGAAAAATTAAATATCCATTGTACACCGTTACATGCCCAGTATTGAATAATAAATTATATATTCTATAATACTGTGCATCTCTTTTCAAATGTGAAAGTTTGTGAATTGAATTAAACTATTATATGAAGTTTAGCAAACCAACTCAAAGCAGATCTGGACTGACTGAAACGATTCATGCTGAAGTTGACCATACCGCAGAGCTTCTGCAGAGACTTCTCTGAATAGGTCTCTCGGTCACAGCCCTTCCCAATATGGCTGGTCTGCAGTTCCACCATGGCTCGCACTGAAGATAAAGGGCCATCACAGGTCTCCAGGTGCATCTTGGGAAAGAGCTGCTTGCTGCCTGTTCCAGGTTCATAATCCACACGCTTGTTCCAACCTTGGAAGAAAAACACATATTAGAAACTGGAGAGTTAGAGAAAAACAGTTCTAAAATCTGTGTAAATACAAATATAAATATAAATACAAATCTCCTTGATTCAATCCGCTTACAATTAGGCTAATGAATCATATTATCTGGTTCATTTATTTATGTATTTTAAATATATTATTTTAATTGTTCATTGCTTGATAATAATAACAAAAAAGAACAATTAAAATAGTCTGTATTTATTGAAGCTGTTGTCTGTAATAATACTTCTGCTCCCACCTTAATTATTAATCACCCAACTTTTCCCCATCGTGCTTCAACACGATTTAAAATCACTATCACATTAACACACGGGTTATTTCATATCAGAGTTTTGCTGTCGCTACAGCATCTGTTGTCGCCCCATATCAGATTTACATCTGAGCTGTATCCTTTTTATCTTTCAGCGCGAACACAAAGAGGTAAAACCAATCGTGATGAAAGCTATGGTTAAAAGCAAACAGCAAGGTCAAAGGAAAAATCCATCTGGAATTATTTTCTTCCTGACACATGCTATCCTCCTGGTCAAGGCTGGCACATTACTGTGTGCTTTAGTATATGTTCATGCATGTTACATTACTCTGTCTTGTGCGCTTTATAAAACATGAAGCTTTGAGTAAGAATAACCCTTAAGATAAAACATCTCACTCTTCCTCGCTGGCCTTTATGGACTCTCTCTGTATAATTCAGAGAACCGAGTGCTTTGTATTCACCTCAGCAGTGAGATATTCCCTCAGCCCGTTTCCCTAACTGAATATCTTATTACATTATTCATTGGCACTACTGTGGATAAAATGGGGCGACAGTACAGTACCACAGGCCTCCAACTCTACCTCTTTTTGAGGGAAAGGTCTTAAAAAAGTTCCTCATGAATATCTGAGGTAGTCGTTCTGCCCCAGATAAACTGAGCAGAGAAGCTTTATAGCTTACTTCAAAACACAATATATGCAACAAAAAACTTTTTCACAAAAAAAAAAAAAAAAAAAAAAACACCTCAAAAATCTAAAACAGCAGTGGGTCTTCTTTTAATCCAGCATCAGAAAGGAAGCATGTGCTACAGGACTTTGGAATAAAGCGCTTTTGGAAGCACGGCATCAAAACAACGTTGTGTGTGAGCTGCGTAATGACTCATCTACTCCCTGGAGAGTGAATAATTCCCTCGATTATCCAAACACACCAAAGCCAGAGGCCAGACTCATTCTGTTCAATAGAAAGACCATTTCAGGACCTTGGGGTGACAATTAACATTAACTGCGGCATTAAACATTCATTGCTTATTCGCAAATGCCACGGACGCCAAAAAGTCGCGGCAGAGCGGCGCAGGGACTGATATTGCCACTGGAATTGCTGAAGTAAAAAAGAACAGACTGGGATATGCAAGGAAAAATAATGGGAGAGTGGGGAGTTTGGGATGACATGGTGCAGAAAAGGGCTACATGACAGGTGGACAGGAAATGAGTTGGCCAGGAAACTCACCTCATTTCTGTCACAGTTTCCATCATAAGACTGCCTTGAGATGTTCACGGATGAATGTAATGCTAATTAAGCGACTGGAAGTGGTGCATTTGTATATTTATGGGGTTCTTCTAATTTTATGTTTGTGCATTTTGAAATCTAATCAGGGAGTGTAGTGGAGAGTGACAGGAAACTATTAGACAGAAAAAAGCGGAAAAGATCAGGATGTGATGCTGGTCAGATTCAAACCTGTGCTGCCAAATACAAAAAAAAAAAAAACTTAGTACCAAAGCTCTGCAAACAGCAAAGTCTGATATTTTTTTAAAAAGTGCAGGTCTGCATTTGAACCAAAGCTCTGTTTTTACCTAAATGAGAACGTTTTAAATGATTAATTAAACAATTTTAATTAAAACGTGCTGTTGATAAAAGTATGTTATTGCTTGACATTTGTTTTGTTGTTTTCCACATTATCATCTGTAAATTACATTGTCCTTCAAAAGTCTGGAAACACTCTAGGCAAAGTGGGAAAAAAAATCAGTATAAATCATCATCATTATTTTATGATGACTTTGTACTAAAAAGGATCAAATCAAGCTCTAAAAACATTAATTTATATTTAATCAGAAAGAAAATAATTATTTCTAAACGCTAGTTGCTGTACTGCATTTATGCCAAGAAATTATAAGGATATAATGGCAAAAGTAATTATTTTATAAACTTTTGTAAGTAAATTGCATACTTTAGTCACAGTAAAATGGACTAAAATGAATATTGGACAACAAAATATTGACCAAATTTAAAATTCAACAAAAGAAAAAAATCAGCCCATTTAGTTTCTAAATGCACATTCCCTAGTTTCATTTTAAATGATTCATCTTTGTAGGTTATACACAAAAACCAACACAGAACTAACTAAAAACAAATGAAAAATTAAATTAAATTAAATTAAATTAAAAAGCTTATTTTCACAATCGACATCACGTTTCATCTTAACAACTTGCACTTCCGCTGTCACTTAAACTGCACAGGCTAGTGGGTAATGTTAACAAATATCCAAACAACAATTAAGACAATTAATCGCATTTAGTCTGGATCCATAACTACTATACAGCGCCCAAGTTCATTTTATTCCTAACAGATAAAATCAAGTCCAGTCTTTTCTTTCATTTTTCAGCATTTTTCTCTCAGTAAATATTGTGTACACCGTGTAAGTGAAGACCTGATTGGCAGTGCCAGTTTTCTATGGGTTCTGCACTCAATGAGAGATCTGTCACTCTCAGTGGATGGTTCAGCAAGACAGGCCGCTGGACGGAGAGATGGAGAGATCAGTGTTGACAGACGGGATTTGACCAGAGACAAAGAGAGGCTGCCCAATTACACGCTTACGCAAGCGGGAAGCGTTACAACTAGAAATCCTCGCCCTTCACCTCTGTGGTGCCTGTCATGATCGTCACTCAGTCCTCACTTCCACCTCACTTCTTATGAATCACACTGACAACACAGGCCATGCAGTCTCTCAGCCAATGACTGCTTATTCTCTGGGCGTGGGAGCCTGCCAGCGCCTGTCAACACATCTTAAGGCCCTATTATGCTTTAGATGATACCTGCGCTCAGAAACAGCAGTGACCCTGGGACAAACTAGGAGTGATTGAGGAGAGAGAAAAACAGAAGAAAGCAACGTTTTTTTCCATGCCAGTAAAACTACTTGAATTCAAAGCAGAGGAAGAAAACATATAAACTATTACTTAAAAAAAAAAAAAATACAGATTTTTCATATATATATATATGTGACCCTGGACCACAAAACCAGTCTTAAGTGTCAATTTTTCAAAATTGAGATTTATACATCATCTGAAAGCTGAATAAATCAGATTTCTATGGTTTGTTAGGATCAGACAATGTTTGGCCGAGATATCTGAGGGTGCAAAAAAATCTAAATATTGAGAAAATCACCTTTAAAGTTGTCCAAATGAAGTCCTTAGCAATGCATATTACTAATCAAAAATTAAGTTTTGATATATTTACAGTAAGAAATTTACTAAATATCTTCATGGAACATGATCTTTACTTAATATCCTAATGATTTTTGGAATAAAAGAAAAATTTATAATTTTGACCCATACAATGTATTTTTGGCTACTGCTAGAAATATACACACACACATATATATATATATATATATATATATATATATATATATATATATATATATATATATATATATTAGTGCTGTCAAGTTATTAATCGCGATTAATCGCATCCGAAATAAAAGTTTTTGTTTACATAATATATGTATGTGTACTGTGTATATTTATTATGTATATATAAATACAAACACATGCATATGTATTTTGAAAAGTTTTACATGTATATACATTTATATATTTATATTCTTATATTTTATATTATATATTTAAGAATATTTAATATATAAACAACATATTTTTCTTAAATATATACATGAATGTGTTTGTACTTATATATACAAAATTAATATAAACAGTACACACACATATATTATGTAAACAAAAACTTTTATTTTGAATGCGATTAATCGCGATTAATAACTTGACAGCACTAATATATATATATATATATATATATATATATATATATATATATATATATGTTCATACTAAGAAAATTGGCTGGAGTTCAAACACATTCTATTCTATGTTCAGTTAAATATAAATTTAGCTGTTTCTCAATATGAACAAATATAAAATGTATTTTTAAGACACTGATTCTTGAGACATGGGACAAAACATGTCCAGCAATTTTAACTGCTATTAGGTTTAAAAATTAGAGCTGTCAAACGATTAATCGTGATTAATCACATGCAAAATAAAAGTTTTTGTTTGCATAATGTATGTGTGAGTATATTTATTGTGTATATATAAAAATACACACACATACAGTATATATTTTGAAAATATTTACATGTATTTACATGTCTATATTTATATTAATATAATTTATATTATAAATAAATATATTTAATATATAAACATTTTTCTGAAATGTGACCCTGGACCACAAAACCAGTCTTAAGTGTCAGTTTTTCAAAATTGAGATTTATACATCACCTGAAAGCTGAATAAATAAGCTTTCCATTGATGTATGGTTTGTTAGGATCGGACAATATTTGGCCAAGATACAACTATTTGAATATCTGGAATCTAAGGATGCAAAAAAAATCAAAATATTGAGAAAATCGCCTTTAAATTTGTCCAAATGAAGCTCTTAGCAATGCATGTTACTAATCAAAAATGAAGTTTTGATATATTTATGGTAAGAAATTTACAAAATATCTTCATGGAACATGATCTTTACTTAATATCCTAATGATTTTTGGCATAAAAGAAAAATCGATAATTTTGACCCATACAATGTATTTTTGGCTATTGCTACAAATATACCCCAGCGACTTAAGACTGGTTTTGCGGTCCAGGGTCACAAATATATACATGCATGTTTGTGTATTGATATATACATAACAAATATACACAACACACATACATATATTATGTAAACAAAAACTTTTATTTTAGATGCAATTAATCCCGATTAATCGTTTGACAGCACTATTAAAAATGAAAATATTTTTAATTGCAAATGTTATGGGGGATTAATAATAGAATGTATTTAACACAATTATCCCCTTCAATTTAATTTTATATCAAATCTATGATGCTTATTGTCTTTTCACTACATCTAAAACAATGTGTCCACAGGGAAGTTTTCAATCATTCATACGCTATAAAATAGATACAAATATTTGTTTTTTTTAATGATGAAAAGGAGCTTGTTTCTCAGAAGCAACACTTAATAATATCCCATATCAAAGCAAGGTTGTTTTTCAGTGACACATGCATGTTTCATAAGGTTTCAAAGTTGTGTCCCCACTTGGGTATACCATTCATGTTTCCATGCCAAAATGGGGGTGCTTTATTTATGGAAATAATTATGCCAATAAATCTTTGCTGACTCTGAAAACTGAGCAACAAAAAGAGAAAATGAGTGATTCGAAAGTTCTTGTGAACACAAACTTTGTGGCTTTTGTGTGAGAGGAAACCGAATTAGCCTGAATCAAAACAGACATGCTTTGTGAACTGTATCACTGCCAAAACCCCAACATGAAAACTGTATTGCAAAGGGTTGAGGATTTACAAGATTTGTGGCTAATACGCTCGAGTCTGACATTTTGGCTTGCATAGACTGGAAGCTGCCCTTTCATAGAATAAGTCGCTTCTTGGCATAGAGAGCTGCATACCTCTCAACAGGTAATAACTCATCTAAATCCATGTCATCTCACAAAAAATTCTCTTAACAAACAGGTGTAACAGACTCCCTCACCTTGACAAGTGTGAAAGAAGGAAGACAAAATACAACGACGAGACGTGACAACACCTGGGATTATAGTTCAAATGGCAAAATTGTCTTCAATTAAAAACTAGGAATGTGAGAGACGATCTGTGTTTTAAAGGGATAGTTCATTAATTAATTCTGAGATCATTTACTCACCCTCAAACCACTATTAAAAGAATAGTTCACCCAACAATGAATATTTACTGGAAATCTTCTCACCCTCAGGCTATCCAAGATGCACATGAGCTTTTTTTTTTTTTTTTTTCCATCAGAAGAGATTTGGAGAAATTTAGCATTGCATCACTTGCTCAGCAATGGATCTGCAGTGAATGGGTGCCGTCAGAATAAGGGTACAAACAGCTGATAAAAACATCACAATATTCCACAAGTAATCCACATGACTCAAGTCCATCAACTAACATCTTGTGAAGCAAAACGCTACGTGTTTGTAAGAAACAAAATCCATTATTAAGATGTTTTGAACTACTTCTGGAAACTGTTGCTTCCAGCTAAATTACGAGTCCATAATAATATTTCTCCAGTGAAAATATAATCTTGTCTGATTCAGGAAAGAGAAATTTACAAATCAAGCACCGTTTACAAGTGAAAACAGTCTGTGGATTTTTAATGGGATCGACTTTTTCCACTGGAGGAAGCGTTTGTTATAGATTATAGTTCCAGAAGCAACGGTTTAAAGTTAAAATGTCTTAATGATGGATTTGTTTCTTACAAGCAGCTTTTCACTTCACAAGACATGAACTGATGGACTGGAGTCATGTGGATTGCTTGTGGATTACTGTGATCTTTGAACTCTCAATCTGACGGCACCCTTTCACTGCAGAGGATCAATGGGTGAATTTCCCCAAAACTGTTTCTGATGAAGAAACAAACTCATCTACATCTTGGATGCCCTGAGGGTGAGTAAATTTTCAGTTAACTGGCATTTTTAGGTGAACTATTCCTTTAAATTGTATTCAATGGAGAAGTGTGGAAAATTTTGACATGCTACAGTGATTAATAAAGAATAAATTAGAATGGACAAGTAAATGTATGAATGAATAAATATGTGACCCTGGACCACAAAACCAGTCTTAAGTCGCTGGGGTATATTTGTAGCAATAGCCAAAAATACATTGTATGGGTCAAAATTATCGATTTTTCTTTTATGCCAAAAATCATTAGGATATTAAGTAGAGATCATGTTCCATGAAAATATTTTGTAATTTTTTTTACCGTAAATATATCAAAACTTCATTTTTGATTAGTAATATGCATTGCTAAGAACTTCATTTGGACAATTTTAAAGGTGATTTTCTCAATATTTTGATTTTTTTGCACCCTCAGATTCCAGATTTTCAAATAGTTGTATCTCGGCCAAATATTGTCTGATCCTAACAAACCATACATCAATGGAAAGCTTATTTATTCAGCTTTCAGATGGTGTATAAATCTCAGTTGCGAAAAATTGACACTTAAGACTGGTTTTGTGGTCCAGGGTCACATATATATGTAAATTAATTAAATGTTGCTTTTTGGAATTTGACAACCCCTGGTTACAAAAGCAGAGTTTAACTTCTTTACAATTCCTTTGTTTGTGTTCCACAGAAGAAAGTCATGCAGGTTTGGAACAAGATGAGGATAAATGTTCTTTTTTTATATATAAAAATACCCCTATAATGCAAAATCTTAAGATTTATTTTAATTGTGTGCACTATACTCAAACAGCCTCTGAATGTTTTACAAAGTTTGACTTATGTCACGATTGAATTAGCTACATTGTTTCTTCTCAGAAGGACTTGTGTTTGTCTGACTCTTCCTGGCTGAAGAGAAAATGAAAGCTTTTTCCCCCTCTTTTCATGCTCTAAACACAATTTTAGATGACAGTGATTAGGCGTCTGTCTCTCCAGCCCCTGACATCCGCTTTTTAATGGCTCAACTGAAGCCTGTGAATTGAATTCATCTGCAGATATTTTCCACGCCTCAATCGATGTGTGAAAGAAGGTAAACTGTGAAAAAAGCTGCCTTGTCTTTTTCTCCGATTTAATGATGTTGAAAGCTCTGCCTGCTGACTGTTTAGAACAAATCCATTACTACAGAATATGTAAAATGCATTGGTTGGCCTTGTCATGTAGGCATAAGATATTAAAGGAACACTGGGCTCTTTCAGAGAGGTCAGCGAGAGTGTGTGCGGACGAGCTGTAGGCTGAAGCTGCTGTGCAGTCCCTGTGGGAAGAGGGAGTCCACGGATATCGATCTGTCTAGTTAAGACCACTAACAGTGTATGACACAGATGAGAGGACAACAGAAAAAGGGATCACAGAGGTCGCTGAGAACAGACTACTCCGCTGAGTCACAATATTGACCATTTCGTGGATGGAGGCTGAGGGTGGATGTAAGGCAGAGACAGAAACTCGAGTTTGCAATTTAAGTCATTGCTCACCAAAAATCCTGAAATCCACCTACATTCTTTTTGGAATGTCTGATTTTAACACAACATTCTTTTGAATCAGATCTTTTGAATGAATCAAGTCAAACTCTTCAAGTCAATTTGAGAATTACAATTCTGTTGTCATTGTCATCAAGAAGATATAAAATACATCAATATATATATATATATATTTTTTTTTTTTTCATACAATTGTTTTAAACCCCCTTGACTATTATTGTATGGCCAAAAACAGATGAAGCATTCTTCAAAATATCTGCTTTTGTATGACTTCAGTGACTAAATGATGA
>JAFVLL020028968.1:0-10645 GCA_021397915.2 Tor tambroides | reverse complement strand
GACCACATCCCCCAAAACAGGAGCCATGAAGAGAATTGATCAACTTGACAAGTCAATGGTGATCCAGCCGCACCTCCCCGCAGGACAGACCCAAGATTCTGTTTGGGTTTATTTAAGAAGGGTGGAGGTTGTTTTGGCTGTGATGCTATTGTGTGAACTTAATACTGGGGGGAAATTTTCAGGTATTTGTGGAATTGCACCTTTTAAGTGTCAGACACAATATTGTTGGATGTTGCATTCTTTTAGTTGGGCGAGTCTGAATCTCCTGGGTTTCAATTCTGCACTCTGTAAACTTAGGCTTTATGATACTGGTTGTTCACACCTTGTTAACCTACAATGAACCTGAGTTCTCGTCGCACTTCCGAGGTAAACAGAAGACTTTATGATAGGTTCTTTGCCTCCACTCCCTAAAACCAAAGATGAATCTGGACTAGTGAAGGTGTTATCAGTCTTAGAAATTAATCCATGTAAGGAGAGAAACTAAAATAATTAGAGAACATGTTTAGAGTAACCTCAAACTATGAAAAGAGAAAAATTAAAATGTTTAAATCTGTTTTCTGTTATATCTTGTGTCCTGCACACGTACCCATTAGTTATGAACACTTTAGGGGTGACCTTAAAGGGCATTTTGTGCAGATAGCCTATAAGTCGTGATATTACGTTATGGTGTATAAATAACGACGCGTATTCTATATCATATAAATGATTAGTTAAATCCCATTGATTCTAAATCTGCTATCAAATACTTCATTCTACTAGTCATCTTCAGCGCACGCAGCTCAAAACAGAAATGCAGAAGATTAATAACTACTGTCATATACATAACCTTATAATGAGAGCACTATTGTAAAAAAATGTTGTGAATTCTTAGGGTTTTAATCTTTTAATCAAAACATAAAACATTATTTACCCCATTTGTATCTGCGAGACGTCCATTAGGCTATTTTCCCCGTGTGTTAACGTCAGTATTTATGACTGTCGAATGTCTGATTTGACTCTTGGTAATGTATTTTGCCCCAACCCCCAAACATATGATTCGAAAATCCCGATTCGACTATGAAAATCCTTAGTCGGGGACACCCCTAGAACACTTTTTCTAAAATGTACCCATAAAATGGAAATCTAATAATATTTGTACATAAATGTATTACCTGCCAAGCACTGAGCCTTTCAAGATTTAAAAAAATAATAATTTTATTTAAAATGCACACCAATAACAGATGATCATGCACTGGCTTAGGAGTGGGGAAAACAACAGAAAATAATTTAAAAAAATAAGCATTTATGACATTTCTTGACATTCTTTGAGTAACAGTGCTAACAAGGAAATGTACTCCAAAGAAAATTTATTGAGAGGAAAAATGATATTAAATTGATTACTGGTTAAATAAAGACAGGGTATGTTTCCTTAAGTTGCCATGCAACTTGACAAAACATATCAAAGCTCTGAGTCACTACATTTGCTGCGGCCTATTCACTTATCTGAATAATGCATTGATAAAATTAAATCTATTTAATCAGACCATGGCAGTCAAACATTCATGAGGCAACAGCCCGCATAGAAACATTTAAAAGTGACAGCACACTTGTGGTCATAAGCTAAATTTTAGAAATGTGTCGTGATGGATTGCTCTGCACTGAGCAGAAAATGAAAATGATAAAACAAACTGAGAGTGGGGCAAACTAGATTTTCAAGTCATTTAGAGAAAAGCAGTTTCTCTAGCTGAATGCACCTGTTTGCCGAGTGCCACTTTGTGAAAAATTATCAGCCCTATCGTAACCTCAACATTTTGCTGAGCTCCTGCATGACAAAATGCATGACTCTGTTTGTAAGCAAGAAATATATTCTTACATATTTTCCCATAACGGTGAGAATCTTGTGCTTAAAATGAGTACAACACACAGACATAAACACACAACTGCCTGAAAGCCACTTTATCAGATCTGAGTGGTTCTATTCTGGCTTTTATCTGTTTCTTGTGTTTGGAGTGATTCCAAGCCATTTTAGATATTTATCAAATGATACCTCTATTCAAAGGGATTCGGTTCTGAATTTCCCTTTTCCGTTTCCTGAAAACATTCCCTACGTGTTGTAGAAAGCAGACACAGATGTAGAGTGTGTTCTGCATGGGATGCTCACACCTGCTTAAACTTCATGAAACTGACTCTTCATAAATCTAGTTTGAACGACGAATGGAGCTCAAACGTAATTCAGGCAGACCACGGCGTGACTGCAGCATTAGCTGATGCTCAGCTGATCGTAACTCCTCCCACTACAATTAATAAGATATATAAGTTCATCCGTACTCACACTTGCCATAGTCTGTCTCACAGACATGCGCTTAGTCAGCCTTGAGTTCTGTCACACAGACGCGTGCTAAAACAGTTTTAGTCTCTCGCACAGACAAATGAGTCGGTTCAGTTCTGTTGCACAGACACTCGCTTTTATGCTCAAGACAGCTTCAAAACGCTAATCTGTTGCACAGATACTCCCTTAACTGTCTTCTAGTTTGTCACAACCACTCACTCAGGACAGCTTTCAAACAAATTTAAAGGGGTCATCGGATGCAAAATTCACTTTTCAAGTTGTTTGAACATAAATGTGTGCTGGAAGTGTGTGAACACATCCATCCTATAATGATAAAAATCCACCCAGTGTTTTTTTTTTTTCCAATCCCTATTTTAAAATCCCCTTTCTCAAATCAGGCTGTTCTGAGACTCCTGTCAGAATGACGTAGTTCTGTACAGCCCCCCCACGATAGTTGATTGACAAGACCGTCTTACCTTAGACCCACCCTGAGTGAGCTGAGAGCTGTACGCCTCCAGTGCAGGGGAAGACAAGATGTCTCAGATTAAGCGATAGAGGCATTTTGTTGTTGAACGTAATAATGAATATAGCAGTCGTCATTTACTCCGGACATCTGAGCCGCTGAAGAGGTAGTGGATTAACGTTACTTTTGTTTTGAAGTGAATGCGTCGATCCCGATCTGCCTAAATGCATCTATGTTCACGCGAATCATTCTTGATCCAGCTTTATCTATAAAAGAAGTGAGTGATTTTTATGAATCTTTGCAAATCGCCTTTCCTAATAATGTGCTAGTTAGCCAGTTTCGAGGCTGAAGTTTAGTATGCTCCATAGATATATATACCTAGATACCTAATTACTGACCGTTTCAATGGGCCGCGATACGTAAGCCATCCGCCATTTTTGGAACAGTCTGTGAATCTTTGAGCGCACTGACTGTGTGCGTCTACAACAGCAAGAAATACGCTTATATATCTTTGAATATTCATTGATTATTATGGTTAATGGCTGATGCGGCAACGTATCTGGAGGGGTCGGTATCTACACATATCTATGGTCCACTCGTCACTCCATGGAAGAGAGGCTAACTAGGATTTAAAACAACATGAACTAGAACAGCATGCTAAAAACAGAGCTGATTTTGACAGGGTAAAGAAGGTGTTTTTTACACTACCATTGAGAAATTTTAACTAAAGTATGTTATAGATTTTTCATTAAGACCCTAAAGAGTCATATCAACTTGTGTAAAATGGGCAACCGATGACACCTTTAAAGGATGTTGACCATACAGTTATCGCTTCAGATTCCGGTCGTGTCTGAACACACGATTCACTGCATCGACCAGTATAACGTTAAGCGGCTTGATTCGGAACTTAAGAACAATTCAGTTGAGATTGGACCTCCCTGCATGAAGGAACTGTACATCATTAAGAAGATAAGCATCCTCAAAAGATGTGGATATACTTCACTCTCCATTCATCCGAACCTGTCTTCATGAAGCTAAGCCAATTTTCTTTTTCATATTCATGCTTAAAGTTATCAGGTATTGGCAACACGCTGTTGCTTAATTGCTCAGTACACGCTGTCGCTTAGTCTTCTGATCTCGTTGGCCATAGCTTGTTTGGAATCGGCTGTTGCTTAAAAGCTTTTTAGTCGCTATTTGGAACTTATACTGTTTGCCAGGATTTTATGTTTATCATTGGGAACATTCTCGTTGTTAAGGCTAGCTGTGTTTTAGCAAATATGCTGTTGAACAAGCTTCTGTTTGTTATTGGAATGCTGTTGCAATCTTTGGTTATCGTCAATATGCTTAATACTCTTTGGTGTTATGGGAAACGTATCATTGTTGTCAGTTGTTGTCAGATTTCATTGGTGATTTCAAATATGAATTTAATCGTAGGCTTGGTGATCAGTTTTGGAGAATTTGATGTTTCCCCATTCAAAAGATAGTAGCCACACTTGCATGCCCAAGAAGCGTTTCAAAGATGGCCGCCGAGTGACATGACTTGTCTTAAAGGGACTTTGGCTATTTTCAGTGAGTAGCTAAAGCCTGTTTGAGTCGCTAAATATCTCTAAATGACATTATATGCCTTTTAGCATATTCATTATTACCTGCATTGCATTCTACCTAGTGTCAGCATTTTATTGTTTACTTCTCTACTACTCTCTGTGCTCACATACAGTAATGTATTTAATACAGCCACATTGCATAAACCGTTCATAATTCTTTTGTTGTCAGACAGTTTGAAATAGTAACTGAAATGCTCTGTTAAATTCTGATTTATAATCCAGATGTTGTCTGACAAAATCTCTATATACATAAGACATTGCTTGTCACTAGGCACTTGGAAAAGTCGCTAAAGGGTCTGGAAGTCGTTATCTAGCAATAAGTTGCATAATTGTTAACACTGATGGGAGGAAGTGCAGCATGCAGAGTGGCCGATAGGTCCCGCCTTCTAAATTATGAGCTAGTTGCTCATGGAATAAGTAGCTTCGGCTGCTGTTGGAGGCTCCAGTTGCTGTGGAGGCGGTCGGTGCTCTGAGACGCGCATTTAGGACAGCGCATAAGCATTGACTGGTCAGCCTGAGAAAACGCAATTTCGGGATTCGTGTGTTTAGAACCATTATGAGACAGTCATTGTCAGATTTCATCGGCTATTTTAATGACGATGTTTAGTCAGAGACTTGGTGATAACCTTTGATGGAGTGGTGTTTCCCCGTTCAAGGATAGAGGACCTGCACTGCCTAACTGAGAGGCATTTCAAGGACTGATTCACGTGAAGTAACTCACCCAGAAGGGACTTTGATGACACGGACATTCCACTGGCTACATGTGACCTCATTTCAACTGTGCTATAGTCCGATATCAACTTATTAAGAGGGTCCACATTAACACAGATATTTAGCCTTTCATTCTTCACACCATTTCTCTAGGGCCACAGGTTGGCATAGCTATATTGTAATTATTCTAAAATCGCTCATTTAACGATAGTGTGATAATGCTATTCATGCTAGCACAACATCATCTTCCCTCTATGCCTACGTAAAGGAGACAATGTTTGCCTAGCTTCAAGCAGCTAACTTTGTGCTTCATTTTGTTTTGGGGAATATTACATTATTTTTTCCTCTCATGGAGTTATTCAACATTATGTCTGATATACATCAATTTTCTAGTTTATCCTCAACAGTTGTCTTATCAGAGATCAGCTTCCTGATCATAATTGAAATTGAACTCTATCTTCACCAGCTGAGACGAGAGTATTCGCTAAGAGACAATCAGCCTGAACATAGAGGCTGGGAAGTTGAACAGAAAACACCAACCGATGAGAGTAGGAGGTACACAAACCAAAGTTCTACTGATGGTTCGAGGACAGCCTATTGAGGAAATGCAGCATTTTATCAACCTTGTGAGCATAGTTGTCACTGATGGAGGGACATAGGCTGAATCAACAGCCAAATAAGGAAGATCAACAGAGCCATAGAGACAGGCTTTCCAAGAGACCTGGAAGACATTGGCATCCAATGGGAAGATGTGGATAATGTGGCCATGGATTGAATACTTTGGAACATCTTATTGCCCATTGCGCCAACATGTGACCTGATCTGATAATGGTTTAGTCTCTGCAGAGTAAGAAGCTACTCTCCAAATAGTAAGGCATGCCAGCTCTCCTAACCATTCAGAGAGTGCACACCCTGAATGATCTTAGAGCCGAACTGCTACGTCTTTGTGTTGGGGGGTTCAAACCTTAGTGAGGTTTGCCAGTGGATAGCTCAGAATCTGAACTCTTCAGAGCGAAGCCTTCCACCAAATACAAAGTTCAGGACCTCTACAATATTTTGACTCGAACAGAGTGGTCCTGACTGAAATCTAGTTTGAGTGACGAATGGAGCTCAAGCGTAGTTCAGGCAGACCACGGCGTGACTGCAGCATCAGCTGACGCTCAGCTGATCGTAACTCCTCCCACTACAATTAATAAGATATATAAGTTCATCCGTACTCACACTTGCCATAGTCTGTCATACAGATATGCGTTTACCCTCCTCCATCCCCAACTCCTCCTTATGCAGATACATGATCACTTAACTGCTTGTCCACAGAGATATATCATCTGTCCAGCTCATTGCGGAGTCCAATTTATTCACAGTACTGTATTACTCTACTTGGAATATACAACTGTTGCATATAAAATATCTGGCAATTGCTTAGGCTTTGGGGGGTTCAAACCTCAGTGAGGTTTGCCTGTGGATAGCTCAGAATCTGAACCCTTCAGAGTGAAGACTGCCACCAAATACAAAGTTCAGGACCTCTACAATATTCTGACTCGAACAGAGTGGTCCTGACTGAACTGAAATATTTAACAATAATTTTCACCTTAACCATCAGGCTTTACAAAAAAATAAAATAAACATATTTTACAAATATATATAAAAAGATTTTATATAATTAAAAATAGTCCCAAATGTTTACCTGATTTCCATAAAGAAGAACATTCAGAATTTATAGGAAATTCTAAAGATTTTGCTGGGGGGAAATTCAATAAAACCAAGATTTGTTACAAAAACATATGTGCATGTGTCCATTCATTGCTACCTACATTAATGATGACATTATATTATAGATATAATGAACTTTTCATTTAATTTATTTTAGTAAATATGCTTAGGATATACAGAACTTATACAATCATGCATCACTGCATGATAATGCAACAAAGAACCACTTTCATTCACTAGATGTATTTTGTAACTTTAATGCAACCTTAAGAGTTCCTGATTTGAAGTGACAATGCAAATAAGCAGCAACATGATGCATCGATTACCAGTAAGTGTGCATACTGTGATCCATCTCCTGAAGAAGTAGAAACGTCTACTAGCAACCAATAATACAGCAATGTGACAACCTTCATTAATACATCTTAAGTCCCATAAAACCATAAGCTTATATTATAAATCATAATATTATTATCATTATTTCACATGTTGTTGTGAAGTGTTTGGAGAGTTTTTACTGAATGTTTACAATCATGTGTCACTGCATGGTCATGCAACAAAAGAATCACCTTCTCATTCATATTTCATGTCTCATTTCATATATTTTGATAGTATCATTCCTATCATTAGAACCATTCCTGCTAGTTTTCAAGTCAGACATTAGCATGCAAAAATCCTGTATGTTAAATTTAATTTTGGAACCACAAATGATAAAAATTGCTTCATAGTCTCAGAAAACATCTTGATCCCTGTTTTTAATTTTCCATTTCTCTGCACAGGACTCATTCTTAACTTTCTGCCCTTCTCCTGTCCACATTTTGGGTAGAGAAAGCCATTCATGATCCATTACTTCTGGAATTCCTCCACATAGTTGAGAAGCCAGTCCACATCACAGGCCGGCACTCACCTTTCAATCACTCCTCTGCCCTAATCACGTTAGCTCGTTCATAATCGCATTGCAATTACTGACAGGAGTGTGACCCTTTGCTTTCCGCACTCCCAATCTAATACATGTGTTTCACCGAAGACAGAGGGATGCTTTGTGTCGGAGAAACAGGAGGACAAGGGGGAAAAGGAAAGAAAACAACACTGACCATGCTGTGTCATGCAAAGGCTATAAAAAGGGATGCAGCCTTTTTCCTGAATCATTCCGGACAGGAGAGCACTATTTTTAGCAGGGGGAAGTGTAAACAGTGGCCGTGGCTGGAACCAGACCTGGAATCTTCTCCCCAACAAGGACTTCAGGGGTCCGAATGCCCCATTTCTTACATCTTCCCCCCTTCCTTTCTCTCTTTTTCTTCCTTTTCCCCCTATCCCCTTCATCTCTCTGTCTGTCTCTCCAGGAAGGTAATCTCCATTACCCTCCCTCCATGCTGATTCAGAATTCAGAACTGTCCACTTCAATCTGGGGGTGTGAATGGTAAGAAGCCTTTCAATAAGGGAAGAGAAACTCTGCTGGGGATGTGGGATGGAAATGCCTTGCTCCCCCCGCTAATTTCTCTAGGGCCCGGCTTCCACTCTCTCCGGAGCTTCCCAGCATGTCAAGGGTCAGCCCCCCCAGACCTCCTGACTGATGGGTCAACCCCCCTGACTTCCCCAGAGCTCTCCATGAGAATGCCAGAAAGGGAGAATGGACAACAAGCTTCTAATGAACTGGGGAGGGACCAATCTGGACCCCAGTGCTCGGCCATAAAAGATGGCTCAGAGAGACCAAAAGACCTTTAAAGTGACGGCTCCTTCCACGCTGCTTAGCTTGAGTGGTTCAGGAAGTTTGCTGACAGTGAATAGAAGCAGTTATGAACAGACGAGCCATGGAGAAAGGCACTGCGGTGATGGCAGTAAAGCTACCTCTGAATTCCTACGCAGGGCCTGGGAGCATGGGAATGCATTACGGGCTACAGCAGTCATGCCACCAGAGCCTGAATCGGTCGCCCTTAGTCAAGCCTTCATGTGCACAATAGTAGGATTGAGTCTGGGGTCCATAAACGAGGTCAGATGGAGGAAATAGTTAGTTCTAGAAAACAGCACGGTTCTTTTAACTCCTGTCACATGCTCCATCAAAACCATCATCTAGGTAATGTTGTTATATGTATCCAATTAGTGAAATTGAGACAGGGATAGTTGCATCGCTGACCTGACCCTGTGAGAAGCACAGACAAACAAGCATGCAAAAATCTAATTCCTTTTGTGATGAACTTCAAAAAGTGTATTGGACCCAACTGACTTGGATTGTGTGGACAAAACATTTTAAGTAACTTCTTTTGTGTTTCGCAGAAGACATACATACAGGTATGGAGCGAAATCTTTGGGTGAACTATCCATTTAAGAACTCCAAGGATAAACCGCATCCTAGAATGCTATCAGGAGAGCAATGTTGGTGGTAGCACCAAGCATGTAGACAATTTTCATTGCCAAGCCGTAATTATAGCCAATAACACCTTTAACACAAGTAGGCTGTTGTTGCCGTCTCTCAGGGTGTGAGGTCAAGCATTTTCTGTGTCTATGAATGGTCACCATCATTGGAATTGTCATGCTGTGGCTGCTGCCCTCCCCTCCACCATTCATTGAAGAGTCATATAAAGTTTGGCATCTCTTTTCCCCTCCCTTCTTCTCACTTTAATAGACCCACGCTTGCATATACAGTACACGACATTCATTAAACCTTGAGTGGAGCTTCATAACAGAAATTAAAGTGCAGGCACATGAGTGGCCCTCAGCTTGACCACAAAATTCAAAATTCACCTCAACAATGGCAATGTTGTGTTTTGGACCTCACTGACTTTCATTGTATGGATTCTTCGAAGTATCTTTGAGTTGAGGTTGAGTAAAAGATGACAGAATTTTCATTTTGGGGTGAAGTATTCCTTTCCACTTCAAGAACATGAGTGACTAGTTCAAACCGTGATGCCAGACATGGTGGGCTGGGGGAGCATGAATAAGTAGTGTACCAACAGGTTTGGCTTCCACACCCTGTAGGAAAATAAATACTCCATAATGACTGCTTATTAAAACATGAAACGTGGGTATGACCGAAAGTGTGCATTCCATAGGAAATCCATAACAAGCAAATACATGTTCTCTCATCAGCCGTGACATTTCAAACACACGGGGGAGAGATTAACTACATATTTACAGTAGGTCAGTGACTGCAATGAAAGATGGCAGAGTAAAAATGTCACTCCGAGCAAATTAACAGATTGTCATCTTCCTCGCAGGCCTGTACGTAAACTATAACCAGGATATGATTAATTGAAAAGCATAATGTTTTGAGGAAAAACCACAGACAGATGACGAAGAGGGACTAAAAGAAAAAAAAATAGATGATAAATATCACAATGGCAAACATATCTTGTGCTGAGAGATATTTTTAAAATACGCCTGATTAAATCCGAATACATAATTTAAAAGAATTCTACCAATGGGAAACTCTAAGACAGCAGTGTTCATCTTTCTTTTAGGAAAGAAGAAAAGGCTTGTTAGCCCCCCTTGATAGCCCCCCCACGCACGCCCACCCACTCACTGCTCTCAGACTCTGTCCTGGGCCCTGCAGTCTGCTGCGATATAGATTAGGTTTCAGCTCTGAACTTGCACTAGCGTTGCCAGAATGACAGGGGTGGAAATTTCGAAGAAAAGAAAGGACAAGAGGTAGAAAAAAGAACAGGAAGAAAGGGGTGTTTTAAATGCTGAGTAGAGGAGTTTGGTTATTATTGGAAAAAATCTAAGAGGTCATTCATGAGCCTGAGCCAAGCTATGAGGAAACTGCTCTCGTGTCTCAAACAGTTGGGGGATCTGGCCAAGTCCTACTTCAGCTGTTGTTCCAGGCCTTGCATTTATCACAGAGGCATTTCC
>JAFVLL020028967.1:0-30543 GCA_021397915.2 Tor tambroides | reverse complement strand
ACATGAAGTATCTGAATGCCAGGGTCCAGTTAGTATAGTTAGTAACAGATGGTATATATATATATATATATATATATATATACACACACACACACACACACACACATATACATATATATATATATATATATATATATATATATATATATACCTGTATATATGTATGTGTATATTTGAAAAGATAAAGATCTTTGAAGAATATCCTGGCCAATCTTTTCCACCCAAAATTTATTTTATTGAAAAAGATTTGGGCAGTTGTGCTGTAAAATTACAAAAGAAGTACCATAAAAGTATCATAAAGGTAGACAATTTAACTATAGTCATGAAAAAATAGAAAAGGTATTTGAAGAAGCAGTTAAAATAAATAATTGATTAAGTGAAGTCATTAACAAACTTGGCAGCAAGGCAGCCAGAAAGTCAGACTCTATGGGTTTGGAATGACATTCAGGTGAGTAAATGATGACAGAATTTTCATTTTTGGCTGAACTATCCCTTTAAGGTTGAAGGAGAGAGAAATGAGCAGTAGATGAGGATATACTGTGGTCTTAGAAGCCATGAAACAATCTTGGATAGTTTTTTTTTAGGTTAATGACCCAGAAACAATTTCATGCATATGCAAATTTACTGTTAGAGAGAGACACACACACACGCACACATTCATAAAAGTGATGCTCTACTTCATTTTGTCCAAGTACCATGCTGAAGGTTAATCACTGCACTCAGAACTGTTTGACTGGATGCCCCATGGCAACAGCAGAGCATCCCACATCAACCAAAGACAGATGCTGTATTCCGAAAAGCAAAATGGTGCCATCACTTGGATACATAATTACCAAACGAAAGACTCAGCAACAAGATGGTGCTTACATATGTCTGTGACTGACAACACTGAAAAGAGCAAAAGTTTGTGTGTGTGTGTGATCAAGCATAAAACACACACATACACTTTTATTCCAGAAAAAATATAGGTGAACTACATCAACGTGTATGACTGCAGAGGTTGTTTTTTAGCTTTCATACTGTGGCATTTGCAGTATTTGCATGAATCTGACCTTTTTAGAGAAAAGGAAAGGGAGGCTGGTGTTGATCTGAAGCAAAGAAGGGGGAATCAAGATAAGGAATAGATTATGTTTGTATAGTAGAGACTCTTGCCTACCCATTTTATTTTTAGGACCAAAATCCAATCATTCTCTATCTATCATTCTCCACGCTCTCTGTCCTAGGGTCCTCTGCTATTTTAATACACCTATTAATAAACATGTTAAAATGCAAGGTGTGTGTGTGTGTGCGTGCGTGGGTGCGTGCGTGTGTGTGTGTGTGTATCTGTAAGAACAAATAATATTGAAAGAACAATAATATTGTGAAATATTACTACAAATTCAAATTAGTTTTCTATCTTAATATACTTCAAAATATAATTTATTCCTGTGGTGGCAAAGCTGAATTTTTGCATCATTACCCCAGTCTTAAGTGTCACATGATCCTTCAGAAATCATTCTAATATGCTGATTTATTATCAGTGTTGGAAACAGTTGTGCTACTTAATTTTTGGAATGTGTTACTTTTTTCAAGTTTCTTTGGTGCTAAAAAAAAGTTAGAAAAACAGCATTTATTCAAAACAGAAATCTTTTGTAACAATACTGTTCTAAATCTTGGGGTCAGTATGTTTTTTGTTTTTTTTCCTTGAAAGAAATTAATACTTTTGGATATGTGAAACTGATTTTTAAAAAAGTGATAGTAAAGACTTATATTGTTACAAAAGATTTCTGTTTTGAATAAATGCTGTTCTTATGCAGTACAAATACTGTATTTAAACAGTACAAGAAGTGTCTTCACCAAGGCTGCGTGTATTTGAACAAAAATAGTCATTTTTTGAAATATTATTACAATTTAAAATGTGACAAAGGATTATTATCATTAACTAGGAAAAAAGCATTTTCATTACTTGAAATAAAATAAACATGAACTTAAATTAATAAATAAATTCTTACTTACGTACTTATTTTAGCTATTTGCCAAGGCAGCATTTCTCTTTTTCATTTAGTTTACACTGAAGTACTAAAATAACTAAAGCTTAACAATAACTATATAGACATATTATAAGTAATTTTAGTTGAACTAAAATTAAAATAAAATCAGACAATATTAAATATGAAAATATTACAAAAAATATATAAAAGTATAAAAATGATATGAAAATAACAGTCGTGTGGTAAATTATGCCTGGTCTGTTATGTGTTGAAGATGCTTTGTACTGACTTATAGACAGAAAACACAGCAGTGCCCCAGTCACTCTTGGATCTAATCAAGGTTAATAGAGGTTCATAGAAACACTACCAACAGGCCAGAAAAAACTTTTCTCTCCCAAGTGAGGTTCTGAGGGAGCTGAGGGGCCCACAAATCGCTTCTGGCTTCGCTGTTGGAATAATTCCCAGACCATTGCTGCTGATGTTGTTTGTTTGTCATCTTTTGTGTCTTCAGGTGCAAAAATTCTGCTGAAGTGCTATTTTATAATAGAGACAGATAGATCTTTTCACCAGGTCTGCCTTTAGTTTACAGTCCCACCCGTAATACTACCACCTTCTGTTTATGTGTATTTTCAGTTTGTGGGGGATTTCAGTATTCTATGAAAGTATTCTTTTATTTTTATATATATATATACATGTATATATGGTAACTGGAGAACCCAGCATGCTGTGAGGGCTAAATATAGAATGATGATCATGTGATATCAGTACAGCATATGTGTGTGTGTGTTACAGTACATACAACATTTAGATAAATTTACATCTATATTTTTCTGTTTTTCTATTTTAGATTCACATACAGCCTAAAAGTGGGATCTGGGAAGAAAACAAACACCCCTCATATGCAAAGAGCACATCTCGGCTTTCTGTGACCTACAGATAAAGAGACATCCTGCAGCACCTGAACTGAGAAGCATCTCTGTCCACTCCACCCTGTATGCTTTATTAATGATGTCAGAACAGACGCAATGCAGTGATGACCCACAGCGATAGAAGGTCAATCATTGGAAAGTGGGTGCAAATCTCAGCACAATCTGAAGAGTATAGAAGCTTCTAGAAATGACTAGAACAGTGGTTCTCAACTATTTTGACTCAAAAGCTTCGCATTGTCCAACACAGTTCAGTATATATAATCCTATATTCAACTGAATAATTTTTAGTCATCCTGTGGCCCCTTTGTAAGTTGCTGAGGGCCCTTGTGGCTCTCGGCCCCTGGTTGAGAACCACTGATCTAGAATGTGAATAAATAGAACGCCGCCTTAGTCCTTTTTCTATAACAGCATATGAAAGAACACTGATATCCATTTAAATAACAAGAGATGATTTGTGGCATTTGGTCCGTGAGGAAAATGTTGAGTAATGTTTGTGTTTCTAGAAAGAATGCCAAACTAAATCAGCACTGACATCAAAAGATGGATGGTTTGTGCTCAATTGAGCGATGTTTTCCAAATAACTACACGTGATTGGCCCTGTGGGCTGAAGGCGTGTGATTGACAGGTGATCCAGCCACTGACGAGATGCCATCAAAGGTGTCATGCCTGTATTTGCTGACTGTGCTCTGCTGGGCCAGTGCACTGTGGTATCTCAGTGGCTCTCGGCCCTCAACCACCTACGTGGGTCAGATGACCTTCACCCACCGCAAACCGCTGCCAAGGCTCTCGAAGAACGACACGTTCAGCAATATCCGAACGCGTGCTCTGAACCCGCACAATTTCAAGTTCCTCATCAACGAGCCCAAAAAATGTGAAAGCACAACACCCTTTCTGGTTCTCCTCATAAGCACCAACCACAAGGAGTTTGACGCCCGCCAGGCGATCCGGGAGACGTGGGGAGATGAGAACACATTCGGCGACGTTCGCATTTTGACGCTGTTCCTTCTTGGGTACAGCACTGAACCTGTCCTCAACCAGATGGTGGAACAAGAGAGCCAGATCTTTCATGACATCCTAGTTGAGGACTTTGTGGATTCCTACCACAATTTGACCCTGAAGACTCTCATGGGCATGCGATGGGTGTCCTCGTTCTGTCCCAACGCGCAGTACGTCATGAAAACAGACAGCGATATATTTGTAAACCTGGACAATTTAGTGTTTAACCTTCTGAGACCCAACTCCAAACCAAGGCGACGCTTTTTCACAGGTCACGTGATCAATGGAGGACCCATACGTGATGTCCACAGCAAGTGGTTTATGCCAAGAGAGCTCTACCCTGATAGCAGGTACCCACCTTTTTGCTCTGGCACTGGATACGTCTTCTCTGGAGACATTGCAGAGCTGGTTTATAAGACCTCCCTCCATACAAGACTCCTACATCTGGAGGATGTGTACGTGGGACTGTGCCTGCGGAAACTGGGCATTCAGCCTTTCCAGAACAGTGGATTCAATCACTGGAAAATGACCTACAGTCTCTGCCGCTACCGAAAAGTGTTAACTGTACATCAGATCTCACCAGAGGAGATACTGAGAATATGGAACGATATGTCCAACAAGAAACATCTCAAATGCTAGCATTTTAGCTGATATGCGATAATGAAAATATTGTTGTTTATTGGTATTAACAGGACTGTTTGTGACCCTCCAGGTCTGAAACAGCAATACAGTCTGTACAAGCAGATGTCAGTCTGTAGAGCAGTATGCGCAGGGTCAAACTGGATTTACAAGGTATTTGCAATGGTTATGATGGTTTTAAACTAGTGTTTTTGGCCTTACATACTACAAACATTATTCATATACCAGGCCGCTGTGAAATGCTTTATGTTAATAATGCCGACTTTCAAATGAACACAGTGTTATGAGAAATAGCAGTGCAGTATTTACTATCCCAAATGTCTGCCATAAACTACATTTATTCTGTGTATCTCTTAAAATGAATGATAACTAGAATAACCCCTGAGAATGCATATTTATGTGTAGTTCATGCCTTTGCAGAGCTCAGTTTTATAACTGGGGGTAGGAAATTTATTTTGCTTTTTTAGGTTACAATTAAAGAATGGATGCAAAAATAGATGGTATACACACACACACACACACACACACACACACACTTTATTGTGCATGCAATACTCGCATTTTTTTTGTAAAGAGGTTGTATCTTTTTTGTATTATTATTTAAATTGTATATTTTTTTTATTATTTTTTATATAATTAATTCTGTAAATATTTACTTCATTTACTGTTTTTTTCCGTAGAGGTTTTGCACCAAAATTTAGTTTGGGAGTATTTTCCAGTCTACCGTTTACCCTTAATTAAACAGTTGTGAAAGTTACAGTACAATTAACATTTTATTTTTAAAAAAATTATGAACATTTAATTGCTCATGATGCATATTTAACATAAGGAGCTATGCAAAATACTCCAAGCAATCTGGCTAAATTTAAGAAACATGCTTACACTAATCGCCCAAGCAGACTGTATCCCCATAATATCACTGGGACAAAAATGTCAACTTTTCACTTTTACAAATAGTAGGTACTTTTTTTTTGACGACCATCTTGAGTGATTGTGTGCTGCATTACTGTATATTTAGCCATTTGATTGTACTGCTGATGGATGAATGAAACAAGACAAAGATTACATCTGTCCTATATTGTAATGATGTAACGCAAATGACATATAGCACATTTGACAAGGCCATGCAGGGACCATGCACTTTATTTTGTACTTAAAAATCATGGACAGGCTCGTTTTACACTGCTAACTGTATATTTAATAAACATATCCACTCTTTCTAAAATAAAAGTGTCACTGTAAAGGTGCCTCTGCATTTATTCTGACACATCTTTTATCCTTAGACCTAATCTGGAAGCAAATTGTCAGATAATTGTATGAATCCACTATGAATCTACTGTCAGATCATAGTCAAATTATTTTCTACAAACCCTACTTATCAAATTGTTTAACCAGTGCCATCTGGTACAATCCTGCCATAGCCTTTCTATCTGTAAACTGTTCAACATTACTGCCACCTGTTGGCCAAGAAATGCCAAATTAACCTTGTACTGTACAAAGAGATCCATCCATCTATCCAATCATTCTCCAAACTACAAGAAAGCAATGTCAAATAATCTGATCCATTAATATTATTCTATTATCTATCAATATTTGGGGGCCTACTACATTCATTATTGGACACTGATTCTTCTAGATTCTACCATTAGAAAAAAAAGGTAAACTTCTCTTAAAGAAAACAGGCAATAAAGAAATTTTTATGACCCTTTTAGTACAAAATGAAACTGGTTTTACATGCATGATCATCATGTACATTGCCATCCTCCAATGTTATAAACAAAGAATGTTGATGTTGCTAAACACTAATTAAAATACAGCAGACAACTTTTAAAGGGTAAAATTGGTGGTAGCAAGATTCACAGTGAATCAACATAACCATCTTGAACCTTCTTAAATCTACGTCAGGAAATCTTTCACCATCACGCAAAAGTTTCGCTAAAATCTATCATTGTAAAATTATATAAAAATTGTACGCTTTGTATATTTATTCCTCAGAGTCGTCGTTCCATGATAAAATATTTCCATTCATCAAGTCTGCTCATGGCTAGTTGCTTACACAATGTTCCTTCCTGAGGTGTTATATGGTTGTGTTGTGGAGGGGTGGGAGGAGTTTGATTTCAAGGAGGAGGAGCCTGAGCCTGAATGGCTCCGCCTGTGTCTGTCCAAGCTCCGACGGAATGATAGTGGGCTGCAGCGACGGTTTTCCAGTCCTACATGAGTGCTGACCTGAGACGGACTCAGACTGAGCCTGTGATTCTGAGCTCTGGACTCGTACTCTTCTGCTGACGTCTTCTTGTAGCTAAAAGAAAGAGATGGAAAGATATTTACAGAGTGTCTAAGCATCATAGGAGGGCTAATAAGAAAAATGAAGAGCGAAACTTCTGATTCATTAAACACTATAACTAAATAACCAGAAGAATAATTAAGTGAAGTAAATGAAAAAAGACATGTTGTTAAGCTAACAATTGATACAAAAAAATCATTTTAAAGTCATATTAAATAATCATTTTAAATTAAAAAACGTTACAATGTTGGTGCCGATAGCCTTCCCATATGGCAAAAAAATTATTTTTTGTGGCCGAAATATATTTAAATTATATGCTAATATACGTTGCAAACAGTGAATATTTTTGAAATAGGAAATATATTTAGTTTCATATCAAAATATTATTTTGGAAAAAGCATTTTCTTGGACTGAAATATATAGAGGTCAAAATATATTTTTAAATGCTTTTAAATAATATTTATATATTTAAAATATATTTTAAAATATATTTTACAGACTCTAAAAATTTTGGATAAAAAGTCCAACCAATATCACCATTGCAGGGTTTTGGAGAAATATAATTTTCTGAGCTTTGACAATTTTAGACTTTTCTCGAATTTATGTATGGTTTATAAAATCTTAAATGGCCTAGCCCCTTCCATACTTCGTGACTTTGTGTACTTTCGTTCCACAGCCTCTGTAAGATTTACTAGATCATCATCCACTAGTGATTGTGTTATTCCATTTCGTCACTCTGCTTTTGGATTATCGTCTTTCTCAGTGAAAGCTATTACTCGTTGGAACACTTTACCAGAAGACATAAGGATGTGCACATCTATTGATATTTTTAAATTGAAACTAAAATCATATTTAAAATCAACTCAACTCTGTAAACATTGACGTGGTTATGGTGTGGTTCTGATATGATGTGTATAAGTGTTATTGTACTGTTGTTTTGGTTATTTTTAATTGTGATTATGATTATCTGCTAAGGGACTGCGGATGAAAACTAGCCATTGGCTAAATCTGGTACAATGCATGAAATGGAAACATTTATGTTAAAATTGTACATGGTCCCTTTTCAAATAAATTAATTAAAAAAAAAAAAAAAAATACAAAAAATGGACAAAAATATATTGGTAGAAAATATATTTACACACACACACACACACACACACACACACACACACATATACATATATA
The DNA here is from genome assembly GCA_021397915.2 of Tor tambroides. Lineage (NCBI taxonomy): Eukaryota > Metazoa > Chordata > Actinopteri > Cypriniformes > Cyprinidae > Tor > Tor tambroides. Next base: position 22,540 of record JAFVLL020028967.1, on the reverse strand, counting down.
GATATAGATATATATATATGAGTATAAATATATTTTCAAAATATACACACACAAAAAAATCGCCAAAAATATATTAGTAGAAAATACATTGCATATTTTACACATGCACATTTTAGGTTACCTAAAAATAGATATTGTTCGGTGCAGCTTATATGGCAGTATCATTTCCTGCCTGCTGTCTAAAAAAGCCATTGTGTCGGGACTCCTATGATGCCTAAAATGCCTAAATGGGCAACACTCTTGGTTTTGGAAGAGGGCTATAAATTGTTCAGCGATGTGTGTGTGTAGAACGTGAAGACTTCATCACAGTGTAGTGTAGTGTGCACTCACAGTCGCAGCAGTAGAGAGGAGAGCACAACTGAGACAGATGAAGCTGCCATCGCAGCAGAGCCCATCCACGGCTGCAGCACCAGCCCAACTGGCATGAACACACCTGAAAATCAGAATCAAACCAGTAAACCACATCCATCTATTACAGAAAGCACACAGTACTTGCTAATGTCAGAAAACACTGGTAACAGTATGGTTGGTTCTGTTTACCTGCTGCAAAAGGGATGCCAAGCAAGTTGTAAATGAGAGCAAACACAAAGTTTATTCGGATTCTCTGCACAGTCTTTTTAGACAGCTCGATACTGGCCACCACATCCAGCAAATCATTCTACATAAAAAAAAAACCACACATAATGAAAGGCTGGACTTTTTAATTTCTGTTATTTTATAGAATCTCACCTTTGTTTCCTAATAAATCAACTGACTCACCCGTATAAGAACAATATCTGCTGCTTCAATGGCTACATCTGTGCCTGTTCCTATTGCAATGCCCAGATCGGCATGGGCAAGAGCGGGCGAATCGTTGACCCCATCGCCCACCATTGCAACTTTCAGACCTCGTTCCTGCAATTCCTGGACTTTTGCCACCTTATGGGAGGGCAAGACTTCTGCAAACACCTTCCTGATGCCAACCTGTATAACGAAACACAGTGTACAAAAGCACAAATGCAAACTGAAATTTTCCAGACAAAAAAGAGCCATTGTCAAAAGTGTAGTGATTTATGAAGTATAGCTCACAAGAAGTCACTGTCAAACCAAATAGATTTCTATTGGTCAACCAACTTTTGTGAAATCTCCCTGGGAAAATCTTTTGCTTTCATGTGAAATTCCTGAGATATTGAAATAACTGCATTTCATCTTTGAAAATTCAACAAACAACAGTAAATGTATGGTCACATTAGTGAAATTTAGGTGAAATTTAGCAGCTTTCTGTTGGTCAGTGTGGTGAATTCAACTTGAATATGAGTGAAATCTGTTTTGGGAACTTCTTCACCTTCATGTGAAACTTCCCAATGCGCAGATTCCTACTAGAATGACTAAATTTCGCCCATGAACTGAACCTTTAATGTGACTGCACCTTTATGAACATACTTTAATAATCGAATATATTTTATATTATTTTGTGTTGTTATATGATACGATTTTAAAATCTACTAGGCAAAATGGAAATGTGCGTGTATGTATATGCACCTGTGTGGCGATGGCCCGGGCTGTGCGTCTGTTGTCTCCGGTGATCATGAAGACCTCTATTCCCATACTGCTCAGGGTGTGAACAGCTAGAGCTGACTCTGCCTTCACTGTGTCTGCCACAGCTAACATGGCGCACAGCACACCTGAGAAACAGAGACAGAAAGACTGAGAATTGGGAGGATAAATGATGATCTTGATCTTTTGAAATAAAAAGCTTGACATAATTAATAGTTTGACTACTAATAACAAAACTAAAATATGACATTAGACTAACATTACTGTATGTGGACCTCAGGGAAAAAATGTATGATACTACCTTTTTAAAATTAGATACACTGGCAAGTTCTTTTGATATTAAAAAAAACTTTTTATTTGCCTTTTAGACAAAACATAACGTACCATTGATGGCCACAAGTATGGCTGTCTGTCCTTTAGTCTCATGGCTGCTCATGGCATCATCCACATCAGCTGTGACCTCTAAACCGTTCCTCATCATCCACTGTCTGTTCCCGATTAAAACAGAGTATGAAGTGCTCTCTGGAAAAACACATATACATATATCTGTACTGTATCTCTGTCTTCATATATTCATTTTAATTCATTCAAGGAAATTTGAGCCACAATCACTTGGAAATAAATAAGGAAAGGGGGCATATGATGAAAAACTCCATTTCCAAAAAAAAAAAAAAATTGGTATGTAGACCTTCTCTAACATTCACAACATAAAGCTTAACATAAACTATGGCTAAGTGATTAATATTATGTTAATATTACTTTACCAGTCAAATGTTTTGAATAATTAAGATTTATTGAAATGTTTGAAAGATGTCTTGTATGATTCCTAAAGCTGCATTTCTTTGAACAAAAATACAGTATAAACTGTAATATTGTAAAATATTATTAGAATTTAAAATAACTGTTTTCTGTTTGAAGATATGTTAAAATGTCATTTATTCCTGTGATGCAAAGCCGAATTTTCAGTAGCCATTACTCCAGTCTCCAGTGTCACATGATCCTTCAGAGATCATTCTAATATGCTTATTTGGTATTCAGTTATTAATGATGGTTATTATGAATGTTAAAATCAGTTTTTGCTGCTTAATATTTTTGTGAAATGTTTCTTAAGCACCTAATCAGCATATTAAAATGATTTCTGTTAGATCATGTAACACTGAAAACTGGAGTAGTAGCTGCTGAAAATTCATCTTTGTCATCACAAGAATAAATTATATTTTAAAATATATTAAAATAGAAAACCATTCTTGTAAATCGTAATAACATTTCACAATATTACTGTTTTTACTGTATTTTTCAACAAATAAATACAGTCTTGGTAGCGTACAAAGCAACATTAAGTTATGGAATTATTCATTTAACATAAAATACTATGTGTGCAAAACAATAAAATGCTTCAACAGATCAGAAAAGGCCCTTTAAACGAAAAAAAGCTCTGATAATACACTGAGTAATACACAAAACTCACACTAGGAGGCAACAAAAACACACGTTTACCTTACCTGACCCTGAATTTGTGTCTGTGTCTGCCACCAGGCTGCTCTCATCTGTGGTGGCTCCTTGGAGGGTGACAAGAAGTGGTGTTTGCTTTGCATGGGATGTGTTTGTTTCTGGTGTCTTTGGGCTGTTCTGCAGCAGATCCTCAATGTTGGAGACTTTACAGCTGATTCCACAGCCAGGAACAGCCTGGAAGTCATGGCAGTAGCCCAGAGTTTCTGTTCCTAACTCCTACAGAGAGGCAGATTTAGAAGCAGACAAACCGATTTAGAAACCTCCTTTAACACCTAAGAGCAGTTTTATTTATATGAACAGATGGTTTAATCAGAAGTGGACTGGAAACAGGCTTTCCTGAATTTCGGAAAGATTTGTATGTATGGCACATAATGCCCAGAAGCTGCATCATAAGAAACTGTACTGAAGTTTCAAAGTTTGTTGTGTCTGCTAGTTTTTCCAAACCTCTTTGCAATGCTTGGTAACAGCCATCCCCAGCGGGTGTTCACTGCTGGCCTCAGCGGTGCCCACCACAGCCAGAACCTTCCGCAGAGGAAGCCTTGCTCGGTCCCACAGGACCAGTACTCGGGTCACCTGCGGCACACCATTAGTGATGGTGCCCGTCTTATCAAACATAACAGCCCCAACCTGCGGGAACAGACAGTGAAGAGAGTCAAATTACAACAGACTATCCAGTAAATCCTTAAAGAATCTGAGCATTTTTGTCTGAGCTGTATTCATAACTGCATCCTATCACTCTGTATATGAACACAGATACTTTACAATTTCGGACATAAAACAGAATATAGAATTTTGTCAAATAATATACATATGTTAATTATAAAAAACTATATTATATGTATTTTTGATACTATACTTTTTATACACCAGGGTTATTAATTAGCTAACTAAAACTAAACCTAAAATTAAAACCATAAAAAATACATTTTATATACATCAAAGTATTAATAAAACTAGTAAAAAAAAATCTCGATGCTAACACTGGGCACTACCATTTAAAAATTTGTGGTCAGTAGGATTTTTAATGTTAATGTTTATGAAAAATAAAAATTAGTAAAGTTTTTGAAAGAATAAAAGAAGTCTCCTATGCTCACCAATGGTGCATTTATATGATCAAAACAGTAAAAATAGTAATATTTGAAATATGACACTGAAATATTATTACAAATCGAATTAACTTTCCATTTAAGTATCATTTATTTTTCTGATAGCAAAGCTGAATTTTTAGCATCATTACTCCAGTCTTCAGTGTCACATGATCCTTCAAAAATTATTCTAATATGCTGATGTGAAAGAAAAAAACGTAATTCTTTACGGAAACCATGTTACATTTTTTTTTTAATCCATGATTTTTTAAAGAATACAAGGTATAAAAGCACTTTATTTATTTATTTAGCTAGTTAGTTAATAACAACGCAAAAAGTTTACTGTTATCAATTTAATGCAAAAAAAAAAGCTTACTGACCCCAAACTTTTGAACAGTAGTGTATACACAGTATGTAAATAACCAGCAAAATTTCTCCAGATACCACTACAGCTGGGATGTCAGACTAATAAATACAGAATCAAAAGAAGCACTCATGGTTGAGCATTGCCTTGTGGGCCATCTCCAGAGGTTCTCCTCCCTTTATGAGAATGCCATTCTGAGCGCCCACCCCTGTGCCCACCATAACAGCAGTGGGGGTCGCCAGACCCAGAGAGCAGGGGCACGCAATGGACAGAACCGTGATGGAGGCCTGGAAGGCAAAGCGAACAATCACCTCTGTTCGGGGGATGTTTTGGTCATAACCCTGTGGAGATCATACTTGGGTTAAAGATGTTTTCTTGTTTTTTTCCCACAGATCTGTCTTTAATAAAGGCTGCGTTTACACACAGGTCATGAATTACTGTAACTCACAGGGAAATACTTTGCCACAACATCAAAGTCCAGAAAGCCAATGATGAGCCATGCGACCACTGTTAACACGGAGATGACCACTATGAACGGAACAAAATAGCCACTCAGTTTGTCGGCTAACTGTTGAATCGGTGCCTGCCAAGAGAAGAGGATAGTTACATCACAATATAACACTGCATAATAATAGCTAACACGCTAGAAGAAAAACATGAATATGTACAAATAAGTGCTGTCAAATTTAACATGCTATTAATTAAATGCTTTATTCTCTTCTATTCTCATTCATTTCTGAAACAAATAATTACACAAAAAAAAGCATTTTTAGATTAACTGTGAATTTATTTTAATAGATTATCAACCGTAGTAAAAATGAAACTGAAAGTAAAAGTAAACGTGAAAGTAAACTTGCTTTTGTATGCATGTGCATGTATTTAAAAAAAAATTGCTGAGAAAATGAGTTCAAACTGCTGATAGACACATCACAATAATCCCCAAGTAATCCACATGTCTCCAGTCCATTAATTAATGTTTATGTTAATATTTTAAATAATGTTTGTATGGACTTGTATTTTGGCCAGAAGTGATGATTTAAAGTTAACATGTCTTAATGATGGATTTATTACAAACATGCAGCTTTTCAGCTTCATAAAATGGATTGGTAGATTATTTGTGGATTATTGTGATGTTTTTTTATCAGCTGTTTGGACTCTCATTCTGACGGCACCCATTCACTGCAGAGGATCCATTTGTGAGCAAGTGATGTAATGCAGAATTTCTCCAAATCTGTTCCAAAGAATAAACAAACTCACCTATATGTTCATAAATGCTCATTTCTTGGTGAACTGTTCCTTTAAGGGTGTTCACTCTTTGCAAAACACTAAGGCCCGGTTTCACAGACAGGGCTTAGACTAAGCCAGGATCAGGCCATAGTTCAATTAGGACATTTGAGTATTTTTTATAAACCTGCCTTATTAAAAAACATTACTGGTGTGCATCTTGAGACAAAACAAAGGCACTGATATATTTAAAGACCAGTCAATGCAAGTTTCTTTCAGTTGAAACAGCTCAGACTTACATTTTAGTCTAGGACTAGGCTTAAGCCTTGTCTGTGAAACCGGGAGTAAAAGTTACAATACAAATATTTTAGTGCTGTCAAATGATTAACTGCGATTAATCGCATCCAAAATAAAAGTTTTTCTTCATATAATATATGTGTGTGTACTGTGTATATTTATTATGCATATATAAATACAAACACATACAGTATATATTTTGAAAATATTTACATGTATATATTTATATTAATATAATTTATATTATATATACATATATTTTATATATAAACACTACATTTTTCTTAAATATATTCATGCGTGTGTGTATTTATATATACATATACACAGTATATACACATACTGTATGTTATAACTTTAGTTTGGGTGTGATTAATCACGATTAATCGTTTGAGAGCACTAAAATATTTCTCTCTTAAATTCATCACTTTAAAACATTTAAATTCTCAAAATGTTAACATATAAAATCCTTGTCCACTATAAAGTAGAGAAGTCTGTGAGAAACAACATTGAGTTGCTCTGCAAACATGCTATTATACAGTAAGCTGCACTCGTGCAAATGAGCACAGTACAGCTCTTCACTCTGAAACACTCAACTGACTATATACTTCTTTAATTAAATCTCAACCTCTGATTTAATAAGAAGCCCCTTATTGTTACATTCGATTTAATTATTATTTTCCCATCAACTCAGGAACCCCCTGCAGTTGCCTCACAACCCCTGCTCTAAAAGGTATGTTTGTGCATATGTGTGTTTTATGTTTGTGCACACGCGTTACCTTTGATGTCTGGGCCTCTTCCACTAGTTTAACTATCTGGCTGAGCGTGGTCTCTGCCCCTACATGTGTGGCTTCCACTAGCAGAGCTCCATGAGTGTTAATAGAGCCTGCAATCACACAACTGCCTGGTTTCTTAATGACCGGCATCGGCTCCCCTGGAATGACAAATAGACTTTCAGTTAGGATTTAAGATTCATATCCATCAGGCAGCTTTGGACCTTTGGGCCAATATAATGCCAGTGTAAGTAATGAACATGACAGATCACTAGGAAAAAGCAGAACAAGGTAAAGAGTAGGTGAAGCCAGAAACCAAAAATTATACTTTGAAATGAAGCAGGCACAACACTCACTCTGTATGTATGAAAAATGAACTTTGTTGTAGTTCATTGAAGGTGATTTGTGTAATTTTTACTCATTTCTCCTAACCCAGCTTAATATGCACACTGTGCCTTTAAATGAAAACCAGCATGACGTTTTGGTTTCAGCTTTGCCTTTTCAGAGTAAATCACTGGGAAAACCCATGTACTATGACACTGTTTACAAATGTAGACAGATTTAACATCCTAAACCACACAAACCCCCGCTGACTGAGTCAAAGTCTTACCAGTGATAAGGGACTCGTCTGCCATAGACATGCCTTCAATGACCTTCCCGTCAACAGGGAACTTCCCCCCTGGTGCCACCTTTACCACGTCGCCTCTCTGCACCAGCTCCACAGAAACCTGCTCTTCTCTGACACATGACAGCAAATTGACAGTTAAGCCTTACAAGTCTTGAGCAACATAGCACACACATCAATCAACACCATGAAGTATTCTGAGGTTCTGCTAGATCTAATGAAATTCATTAATGCCAAGGGTGCTCAATCCTTCTCCTTTGAGAGCCGAACTCTATTGCAGAGGTCAACAACTGAAGTACCATCCTTTCGTACTGATAGCTATTCATTTGAACCACCATCCTACTTCCACTCACTGTTGCACTAATGCAGTTTATTCTGTATGTTTGTTGCTTTTTGCACTCTTAACAATTATTCGTACATGAGGAATTAATTTTAATATAGGATATATTCTATTATATTGCATATACTCAAGTCGGTTTTATTTGTGGATGTTGTTTTATAGCAGCTTTACAAAATATACTGCAGTAAAAATATATCGAATTGGCTGCAAATTCTGTAAGTTATTACAATTAATAATATATCATTCAAATGTTCAAATGTTTGGATTCAGTAAGAATTTTTTTTAATTATATTTTTAATCAGCAAGGACACATTTAATTGATCAAAAGTGACAGTAAAGAACATTGATTATAATTAATCCAAATGAAAGTTTCTTGAGCACCAAATCAGCATACTATCAGTTGTTGTTAGTTGTTGTTATTTGTTATAATATTTCACAATATAAATAAATAAATAATAATTTATCAATAATTTAATTTAATTTTTTTAGAATATTGCATCTACAATGTCCCTACAACCTGGCAGATGTCATTGAAATAAGTGTCCTGGGAAATCATAGCTGTCTCTGTGACAGCCCTCTGTAAACAGAAAAAAAGGAGTTGGAGAAGCAGTGCTTATTTTTGTCAGAAATGCTCTCTGCCTGTCAATCATTTTGTGTGTTCGGGTTTGCTGGCATGTCCTTGGAGGATGTGGTTTTGGAGAGAGAAACTTATCGCAGGAGTTAATGTGTTCATTTTGATAACACTACATTTGATACATAGAATTAAGAAGGTTAATATCAAAATATCATGAAATTAAAAATGGAACATCATGTCAAAAAACATCTAATTATTAGTTTACTAATGAGCTTATTGAGCACCCCTGCTAACAGCTCATTTAATGACTTCTGTACAGAGTGAAGTAAACCTGATGATGGTGTTGTCTCTGCCCAGGGACACTATAGTAGCATCTGTGGCCTGAAGTGACATGAGTTTAGCCAGAGCCTCAGATGTTTTACTCTGCAAGGAAAAACAAAAGCAAAAAAGCGTGTTTTTCTCATCCAGGCAAGACTTATGCTCAGAAGGCAAGCCCACAGACCCTAAGATCACCTGTTTTTAGTTGACTGAGACTGCTGCATCATTATTTGAATTCACTGTTTGTTGCCGGTTTGTTGTACAGTAATGGTATAATCTATTTTTAGATAAACACTCACCTAAATGGCATACAGAAAAACATGGTACAAAAGCTGCCACTGGGGCAGTACTTTCAAATAGTACTAATATGCACACTTTAGCAACTAATATGCACTTTATTCTAACTTTTATACTTCTACATACCGAAACTATAAAAAAAACTTGTGTATTATCAATATTCAAGTTACTGGATATTTTGTGGCTGTTCTTGTTACTGATTAAATCAAAGACAACTGCAAAGAGCAATTCATTATTTCAGCATTTTTATAGCATAATGATAGCTCTGTCACATGAAACATGTCAGTGAATGCATTACAGCACCAGACATACAGTAGTAAACACATGGTCATAAACCACTGCTTCTGCTGTATTAAATAAGCATTTTCCGGTATAATGAGTTTACTGGCATCAAAAATTGCATTTAAAAGCAATCAAAAAGCTGTCATATATGACCTTATCAGCTTGCTAAGAAATTAGACTGTATGGGAAATAAGTGGATATTAAAATATGTAAATGTTTCATTCTCATTCTCAACCAAAAACTTTATTTAATACGACTGATGGAAAATACATTAGGATGACCAACCTACAATACATCTCATTAAAAAAAGTTGTTTTTTCAGGTCAAATCACTTTATTAACCTAAGCACTGGTTAATATCTCAAAATGCATATTTACTGTACATATACATATTTGGCTGATACACCATCATTTGACTGCCCTCTGAACCATAAGTACTGTATATTTAAGAGTTTCTTTATGTTCCTTTACCTTAGCAACATGCTCCAGCCAGCGTCCTAGAGCGATGAACACAAAAAGCATCGGAGGAGTATCAAAAAACGTCAGGGGACTCTGTTTGGCTCCTTCAACCATGGCTACGATCAGCACTATGAATGAATACACGTATGCAATTGTGGTCGCCAATACGATGAGCACATCCATGTTGGCTACACCATGTCTTAGCGAACGGTATGCTTGTATGTAGAAGTAACGGCCACCTAGAAACTGAATGAGAATAAAGGAGAATCAGAAAAAGAGAGAAATACTACATTATTGGTTATTCATTGGTTGTCATTAAAACGATTATGTATGAGCTTAATGTGATAAATATTACACAGTAAAACATCACTAATATAAAATAACATCAGCAATAGACACTAAATCTGAATCACTAAATACCTAATCAATTGCAGATTCATTCTGGAATGAAACTAATGAGTCATTAAATCATTTACTCAACCAATTTGTTTCAAAGCTTTGTGTGGAATCATTTTCGCTGGCAAACAGCTGTATTAAAAGAACATTTATAATTCTATTTCAAATAAATGCTATTTTTTTTTTACTTTTTCCTGGAAAAAAGTATCATGGTTTCCAAAAATATATGTTGCTTGAGCAGCAAATCAGCATATTAGAATGATTTCTGAAGGATCATGTGACACTTAAGACTAGAGTAATGATGCTGAAAATTCAGCTTTGCATCACAGGAATAAATTATATATTAATTTCTTATATATTTATATTACTCTAAATCATTCTTTGTTTTTTTTTTTAAATTGCACAACTACTACACTGTAAACCCCAATGTTATCATTAATAAATAAAACAAGTTATCATAACTTAGCATTACTTAAAACGACAAGTTTTGGTGTCAAAACTTAAACAGGTATGTTTAAGTAACTCATTTGGGAGCAAAAATCTTTCTAATTAAGATTTCAAGTGTAATGAACTCAAAATTTCAATTTATTTAAATTATGCTCTGTGTCTCTGTTTAATATGATTGGTCGTGTTTGAAATTCTGCCTTGACAAACGCGCTGATTGGTCGATATAACACAAGGCGGTAAATTTTTGGTCGTTGAAGCAGCGGTCCAGAGGCAGCTGGCAGAGAGAGCCATCTAAGATGAAAATCAAACGTTAAATTGGTAAGTAGAGATTAAAACGCATATATACACTTTTCTTAATTACCTTACAAGTTTTATTGTAATGTTATTTGAAAGGTATAATTGCAAATTTCCCGTTTTTCTCCGGCAGCGGCACTAGCAGACAGGCGGTCGTCGTGAAGCAGGCGGAAAGAGAGCCCTCATGAAGACTCATTGAAGTATTCTGGTAGGTTAATGGTAAAATACATGTGTATATTTTGCTTAGTTGTCTTCAAAATGTTTTCATTTTAGTGGGATTTGCAAGTAGGGCTGGAGGATAAAACGATAACAATGATTATCACATAAAATGTTCGACAATTATTGCTCGAAATGTTCTATATAATGTTTATGAACTTGAACGACGCAAACAACATTAAATGGCAAACGCGCCAAAAAGAAAGAAAAAAAGCGGAACGAAACAGCGCTATTCGTCTGAATCGCGTGCCGCGCGGACCGTTTATCAACTCGGCCCAAAAGAAAAGAGCACCGCGGAGAGCTCGGAGCGAATGCGTTTTTAACTTATTCACTGACCGTTCGCGGTCACGCAATCACTAAACAGCGCTGCGAGATCCAGAGACAAGCGCAGGAGTTCTCCGATTTAAAAAATACATGATGTCTCTGTTATTTAAACTAGTGTAATGTCTGATCAGACTACGCTTACATTATCAACAGCACTGACGCGGAAAACAGGAGAAGGCTTTCAAATAGAAATCGCCAGCATTTACTGTCTGTGTCATTGTGGCAGAGGGCAGAGATGTAGGATGTTCATATTTAATTTTATTACATTCTGAATGTGTAGGCATTAAATTTATTAAAGGAGTAATGGAATATAATTACAGTTATTAAGCTATATCAGTTTTTTGTGTATTTGTGTTATTTGTATTGCATTTGTAGGCTATAGAGTAGTCTATAATAAAACATGTCAGGTTTAAATACTTTTCACAACTTTCACCCACTAAACTTGAAAGAAAGAAATATTTGACATTTATCATTTATCATATCGACTGATATGAAAATTCAATAGTATGTTTTTATTTTTTATTTTTTGGGAGGCTATATCGCCCAGCCCTATTTCCAACATATAAACACGTTTGAGATACTAACTTCCTGTAAGAACATCGGAGTGGTGTTAAATTTCCTGTTTTCCTCTGACAGCAGGACTAGCAGACAGGCGGTCATCCTGAAGCAGGAGGGAAGAGAGCCTTAATTGTGACAAAGACTCATTGAAGTATGCTGGTAGGTTAAAGGGATACCTAAAAATGAAAATTTGCTGTTAATTTACTCACTTCGCTTCATAAGACCTCAATGTATCGTCAGGAGCCACAATATTAAATGAGTTTTTCCTGTGTATGTTTTTTTGACTCTCATAGTGCTGGTAGCCGTTGACTTGCATTACATGAATCACCAAAGACCACAGGTTCAGCTAAAAACTTCTTTAGTGTTGAACTGAAGAAGAAAAGTCACCTACATTTGGATGGCTTGAGGGTGAGTAAATTTACAGCAAATTTTCATTTTTGGGTGAAATATCCCTTTATTTTGCACCTTTTGAAATGTATGTGAGTTTGGATGCATGTGAATTCATTTTAATTTGTTGATGTTTATTTATCTTCTCTAGATGTCCGATGATCGCAGCATGATCCTTGATGTGTTCAATGTATTCTACTTTCCATGGGGCAGAAAGACCTAGCAGCCTAAAATACAGTCTTTGGCAAACCTATTTGGTTAAAAAGTAAAAAAAACCTTCTTCCTTTTTTTTGTACACTTTGAATAGCTACTACCATTCACAAATAATGTGCAAATTTCTAGGCTCCATACAGATTCACATTTTATTGACTTAAAATATTTCTGTTGAAAATGTGACTTAACAATATGAGCTTACTCTTATAAAAGCATTGTTTCTGTTAAATACATTAATGTAGGTGACAAACATGTCTGTTGTTGTTCAGTGTGCTTTTAATTGTTCTGATACTCCATGTATTGCAATTGTATTTTTTTATTAAATGTTATTATGCAGCTGTGTCAGTATACATTATCGAAATTCATCTATGTAGTGTAACCCAAATAAAGCTGTTGATGTGAAGAAAAAATTGTTTTAATGATTTATACATTTTTTTAAAGCCAATTAAACAATATATAAACTGGTAAGTTTGAGTTTAGTCTGTTTGCCTTTTAAGTTATCTGTACTTAAAAAAGTAAGTTAATTCAATGAGAAGGTCACATTAGGTGAATTCAATTAAACGAGTTGTCAATTTCCCATTACTCAATTAAACTGAGAGAATCACTTTCCTCAAATCATTTGAGTAGTCTCAACTCATTAGGGTTTACAGTGTACAAGCGGCAATACACTAAATTCTTACTTCAGAGTAACAAAAACTACCTGCATAAAACACATGAAAAAACACATAATAATGCACATTGTAGTCTTGAAGAAATTCTGTTGAAATTTTGCATGAGAACCTTCTATGCCCACATCAAACAGGCAATTATTAATAAATGAGATCCAACGTTCTTCTGTAACCTGCAGTGGAAATACCTGAACAGGTGTGCAGAGCAGGAAGAAGGCCAAGTTAATGATGGAGAGACCAGGTAGGATGTTCTGGTCCGCAGGCATGGAACCACCATGTTCCTTGTGTTGACTGTCCATCACCATCATGTAGATCATCAGACCCATCACTGGGATCCCAAACACCAGGCTGAACAGAAATGAATGCTTCCATCTGTAGGTATCGACAAGTTTACGCTATAACTTACAGCAATACAAAAACGTACACACTCTCTGACACACACACACACACACACACGCAGAGAAGTGAATGGGGTTAAATTTGAAAAAGATACTTGCTGCCGAATTTCCTCTTGGTGGTCCAATGTGTTGTTCAATCCCTCATTTTTTATTAAAGACACACCAAAACCCAAACCCTAGAGAACAGACAAATCAAATGAACAAATAAGCATACAACAATGAAATAATATCAATATTAAAACCTAATTAAACCTCATCTTTCTTAATCATATGAATATAATTTCACCTCAATAATTCGGACGATATCTCTAGAGCCTATCAAATCCGGGTCAAACGTCACATGAGTTTTGTTTGTCGCCAAAGCAACAGAGGCTTCCAGTATTCCTTTTGTCCTCAGAAGTTTGCTTTCAATGTTGTGGACACAGGAAGCACATGTCATACCGGTGACCTGATGAAATATCAGTGTCAAGACTGAAATCCAAGACTGAAACAAGCTCATCAAACCATTCTTTTGTTGAATTCTACATATGACCTTCATAAGGATTTCCATTTCATCTCTCTTCCCACTGGTTCATATAAAAAGGAGGACAAAGTAACGTTGTTGTTTTTTTTAACTTGAGTTTTTAATTCTGATATATAAAAACGCATTGCCTTATATAGAGATCATGTGTCCTCTAAATACAGGCAGTTTTCAATCTAAGCAGTGATTTTTTTTTTTTCTTTTTAAAAATAGCAAATTGTTGAACACAGGTACTGGGGAAAGAAAATCAGTCATGTGATTTAGCAGATATAAAAGGGAGAAAAAAACATATACTTCCATATACTTTAGGTTTAATTTTTGTATTATTGTTTAATTATATTATTATGAATATTGTTAACATGTTATGATGATATTATTTATTGTCTAAATTTATATCATTATCACAACTTCATTACTGACACAAAGTATCATTACAATGTAAAAAAAATTACTTGTGTTTCAAACAACCAGTGTATAAAAAGATATTTTATGGGAAATCTCTTCCTTCAGGTAATAAAAAATGTAATATTTAAAAATAAATATAATATATATATAATAAATTACTAATAATGTGGTGGTAAAGACATTTTTGAGAAAACATTAATCAATTTATTAATCACAAAAAAATGACCAGTATCAGTCACAATACAAAAAAAACAAAAAACACATGACCTAATAAAATGCCTAAAGAGAAGAGGAGCATGTTACCTAAAAAATACCTAAAGACAAGTAGAGCATATTATTTTTTAGCCGTAGATACAGAATCACCCAAAAATGCTATCAGACACTCACAGAAAGATCCAAGACCCCGTCCTGGACTGTATTCTCTTCCATCACTGAGGCACCAAACCCTAAGTGAGAGATGAGCTGGACGATCTGTGCTGGGTCCAAAAGCCCTGGATCATACTTCACCTCTGCCTTACCCGCCATCAGAGCGACTAATACTGATTTAATACCTAGACATATGTCAACACATAAAAATTAACCCTAGTGAGAAATAAACATATTTGAAATATATATGCTAAGTATACTACAAATACATTTACATATTTATGTATTTAATAAAAATACCCTGCAATTAGTATACTAAACTGATATACTTGAAGTCTGCTAAATTGGAACAAATAATTTTGTGAGTAGTGCTGAAGTCCAACTAAAGACATACTGAAGTATATTTGATTGTGCTAAAATGGAACTATTGCAAGTATAATTCAGGTACACTTTAAATATCTTGCATTTAAAGACCAATATTATTCAAAGATCATACAGTCCTCATCAATAGTGACATTAAAACACATTTTAGGCTTAATATTAAGAAATGTGCATTGTACACGTAATACTCCAAATAAAGTTTCATTGTAATTTTTTATATCAGTAAGTCTCGAGCGATATGCCAGTAAATATGTTAATAGATTTAAACTATACAATAAATGTATTTTAAATATATTACTTTTTTACTAGGGAAACCACTGCTCTGCTAACATAAATGACATTTGATTAAAAGGCTTGATAGCTACTTAAAAAAAATACTTAATTCTGGATGCCATTTTTACCTTTGTGTTTCAACAGATTTTTCTCAATGTTGGAAACACAGGATGCACAGGTCATCCCTGTCACATGAACGAAACATTTGCGTGTCTCTCTGTTCTCTGAGCCACAGGGGTCGTCTTTGGTGACTTCAGCTGCTGAAGATTTGGATGTGTGGCTTTGTTTCAGATCACTTGACATCTGACTACTTGATGAAACTTCATAAATTCCAGAATCTTTGAATGAGAGAAAAAGATGTGTAGAAATTTAGCGCATGAACATAACTGATGAATGCATGGTTATTTTTAATACAGTTATTCTTACAGCTTGCTATAATACTTGTAATATTTTTACAGTATATGTATTTTTGGCTTCATGTTTAGAATTTATGTACATTTCAAAGAGAGAGAGAGAGCAGGCTGCATAAAGCCTCTTTAATCCGATTAACTCTCCCACTTTCCCTTTTAAAGGTTGCCATGTCTGGGTTTTGAGTCATTCAAGAACACTTCATGTTATTCTAGAATGGCAGCCTGTGTAGTAACCAAGGAAACCTTTGTTCTGGATAGATTTTGCTGGCAGAGGAGAAGCCACTGTCTAGACAAGATAAAGATTTAGCCAATTTTGTTATATCTGCTTGGTTTTACAGTCAGAGAAAGATTAAAGCCCTAGTTTTAAAGTAGGACATCTCTAAACTACACATTTAGTAAAATAAAAAAAAAAATTCAATATAGCTAGTTGCTATTTAGTAAACAGTAAGTTTTATGTGTTCACTTCTCAGGTACATATATAGAGTATCAGTTTCATGTGAGAAACATGATCTTCACTGTGTAAGGTATGTATTCTGATATGTATTCACAACCTTGATCCAGCCACGCTTCAAATCCCATGTCCTCAATTGCCGCCCGCAGTTCTTCCGGACAAGTCAAGCTGGAGTCAAATGTTACAATTCCCTTCTTTTCCTGTAAGTAAACTTTTATTGCACGTACTCCAGCTCCCTGGGACACCATTCCTTCTATGGCTTGAACACAAGAGTTGCATGTCATTCCTTCTATTCCAATGGTCACAGCCTGAGGTGGAATACTGGTAGAATTCAATCTAGAATTCCAACCAGGAATGGAAACCCTAAAATTCCCTGGTGGAATCTCCTCTAAGAGCCCTTTAACTGTATCCAGGGTTAGCAGTGATGGGTCAAATCTAAGGTCCACACTTCCTTTTTCCAATGAAACGAATACAGAGTTGACACCTAAAACCCCCGACAAGGTTTCTGTTATGTTCTTCACACACGACCCACAATGCATCCCTTCTACGCCTAACGTTACCTCAGACCAATCAGCCAGCAGTTGACTCTGTGAGGCCAGAAGTGAAGCATCAAACCCCATATCCTCGATATGTTTTCTCAAAACCTCTGGTGTTACTATTGCAGGGTTAAACCTCAAAGAGGCTTCTTTATCGCTCAAAGACACCTGGACACCAACAACACCTTCAAGACTTCCAATCCGCTCTTCAATAGATCGGACACATGATTGACAGGTCATTCCCTGCACCCGGATCTTCACCTCACTCTCCTTGACTGCTAACTGGTGGCCCAAATTGTGCTTCAGTCCATGGTGGCCATCTGGTTCATAAGCAAGATTATCAAAAGCATGTTTTTCAGGGGCAAGTTTTTCCGGTGGACTTCCATTTTCCTAAACAATTAGAGAAAACTGAGCGTGAACTGTTGTGAAATATAATGTAGCTTATGTATTTTAAACATTTATTGTTAGTGGAAACACATATAACCACTCAAATTAACCCAGTAAATTTGCTCTGAATCCGAGGCACTACAAAGCACTTGTTAATCATGCAGAAAATGTTCCCATTACACAGCATCAAAGAGCAGATTAGTAAAGGTTGTCCCACTGAACAATCACAAGACTTGGAATTTACTCCTGCTATTTTACTACTAATTACTTTTGCACTATTGAGTGTTGATCACTTTGGATCCAAAGAGGCATTTTTATTTGTACTTAACTTTACATTAGTGTTTAGACCACTTACTATCTCATACGCATTAGGCTTTGACCAAAAGGGCTAAGGTTTCTCTGTGGTCCGAATATCACAAAGTTTTACAGTGGCATTGTTGGCATTCATTTTACTTGCTATTTGGATTTATATCAATGTTATTGAACTTGACATTTAACCTTCTAAAAGATACAGATTTAAAAGTCAAAGAAGTAAATGCTCATTCAAGTCACTTGTGCTCATCAAGGCTGCATTTATTTGATCAAAAATACAGGGAAAAAACAGCAATATTGTGAAATATTATTACAATTTTAAATAAAGGTTTTCTATTTTAATACACATTAAAATATAATTTATTCCTGTGATGCAAAGCTGAATTTTTATCAGCCATTACTCCAGCCTTCTGTGTCACATGATCCTTCAGAAATCATTCCAATATGCTGATTTATTGTCAATATTGGAAACAGTTGTGCTGCTTAATAATTTTTGGAACCTGTGATACTTTTTTCAGGATTCTTTGATTAATAAAAAGTTTAAATAATACACCATAATAACAGTAATAACAATATACCATCGCTTTTTGATCAGTTTAACACTGCTGATTAAAAATATTAACTACGAAAAAAGAAAGAAAAAAATTGGTAACACTTTATTTTAAGGAGTCCTCCTTACATGTACTTATTATTATAATAACAATAAATTATGCGTAATTACATGCAAGTAACCCTAAAACAAACCCTAATCCTAACCCTATAGTAAGTACATGTAGTTAATTAATATTAATCAGTACTCAAATGTATAATACACTGTAAGAAGGACACCTTAACATAAAGTGTAACCAAAAAATGTACTGATGCCAAACTTTTGAAAGGTAGTGTGTATTGTTACAAAAGATTTCTCATTTAAATAAATACTGTTCTTTTTAACCTTTTGTTTATACAACCACAAAAACCACTATGAGACCAACTAGTAATGGCAAAAATGACTTACTTCTGAGAAAAGGCCCAGCACTTAGTCTGACATTTTTTATCTAATGAAATTCAGACACTTTTGTGTTACTTAAGCGTCCAAATTTCCTGCCAACTGTATGTATACAGTATACATACTGTATACATACAGTATTTGTAGAAAAGCAACACAAACACAAGAATTATATATATTTTTTTACTTTTTAAATCTTATTGTGAACACATTTTTTTCTTAATGAAACTTGTCCTGTGTCCTGTTCAGATTGTTATGAATGAAACTAACCTTATATTCCTTGGTTCCATCTTTACTATTTTGTGAGAAATGACAAACGCACGGATCCGGCCCGCAGCGGCACAGAGGTTTGCAGTCTTCCATGCAGAGCTGCCCCCCACTGACTGGCCCATTATCAGACGACTTTGAGATAAACTTGGCAAGATTACTGAAGGGACTGAGTTTACTCATTGTACCGGTGTCCCAGTAGATCCAACTCTGGAGTTTAGATTACCCTTCCTTAACCAACAATCGAAAACCAAAAATCTCTAGTTTGTGGCATATCGCTGGTGGTGAGTGAAAAAGGACTGTCCCGTGGCGTGACGGTCCGGGCGCATTTAAATCTCCGCAGGTTTTGCGCTCCGCGTGTCATCGCTCATCTGCCGCTGTGGATTTTGCACTCGTCACCGCTAGGCAAACTTTTTCGCGTCACATTTTCCGTCAATAATTAAACTGAATGATGTTACCGAGCGCAAAACTTCAACAAAAAAAGGTTATAAATCAGTTCCGAGCAAAGCACACGGCTATATGACCCTTCTCTGTGTTTCCAGTGTTAATTAATCTCCGTCAGGCTTCTACACGAACACTAAAAAAAACGACACTGTAGGGACCTCCCAATGGGCCATCCGAGGACAACCACTTGAAAATAAATAGACTGATTTAAATCTAAAAATTCAATATTTCTGTAAGGGGTGGGTTAAGATTTTTTATTATAAAAATAACATAAAACTCAACTTTCTTTCTTTCTTTCTTTCTTTCTTTCTTTCTTTCCCAACTAATCCCCTGAGGCACAACTCAGATTGATATATTGTAGGTAAAGGGGTAATATTGATAATCTGTATCAATGTGAAAATATTTTTGAAATATTCAATTCATTTATTTATTCATTTATAAATTCAATTCATTTATTCAAGTCATTTTGGAGCTGCAAAAGTACAGACATATTTAATCTGCATTGTGATTGGATCAGTTAGTGTGTTTTGTAGGCTACATAATATGTTAGTATCATTCCCAACAAATCTATTCCCTACAAATTATAGAATAAATTAAGTGGACATGTATTTTGGAGCTTTTTCATTTGCCAACCTAACAGTGTTTTGGGCCTTGTCTCGTCTTTTCTAACAACACATCAATACTATACAGCGAATTAGTGATTTATAATTCTGTCACTTATACAACAACAGCTGATAGTATTGCATGTAGTAAAACTGAGAATCATAAGCAATCTTTTGAGTCAAAATAAATGTACTAATATTTGAGGAATTCTCATTGGTTACACAAATCTGCATACATCTTAAAACTGTTAAGGGTTAGATAGAATATGGGGCGCCGTTTGTAAAGCGACTCACGCTGAAAATAACAGCAACATTTTGTCACATTTAGCTTCAAACTATGTTTAAAAAACTGGTATGCTGTTGGCAAACAGCAAATTAATAGCCAGCAGTGCAACATTTCCTGTAATATTGAGTAGAATATCAAAGCGCCAACTTGCGGCGAACAAGTCAAAAACAAATTAGACATGACGCAGTATGATGTAGTATTTGTGTTTTCCACTAGGGCGCATGCGTGCAAAGCTTTAGCCACCAAAGAGTTGCACATGATTATTTGCAGCATTAACAAGGTAAGTAAAAGTCTTTACGTAATTAATTGAAGTTCTTTAGCGTACTATGTAAAGCAGACATACCACATGGTAGGCTATATGAATATGGTAATCTACAGAGTTGCAGGCTATTACATTATAGGCCTACTATATATCAAAGTACCATGGTATTATAATCTGATACCATGGTGATAAACGTACCACCACTGTGCTTTTTGTAAATGTTCTCAGAGAGTCTGTTATGGTTAAACAAGAATTCTATAGTAATTCTGACACATAGAAACACATTTGTGAAACCTAAGGTATTTTCAGTCTTAAAATAGGCCTAGAGGTTGTCTTTTTAAATCTAAGAAATTCAGTATTTTGATTACTCTGCCAGATCTTACCTTACCCATACTGTACACCATGAGGATATACTTCCTTCAGAGAAGCACACGATCGTGTTGTTGCTTCGTTTCAATGAACAGCGCATCTATCCTCTCACATCACAGTCACATGACTGTCATGAATTTTCAATTGTCTTTAATTACCAATGACATCAGCATCCACAGAAAACACTTACAAAAATGCAATCTACAAATGCAGCTGGTGCACACACACACTGGTTTAGCTTGATGAAATGAATATAATTATGCAGTCTTTTTTTTTTTAAATGGTGATATACTGAATTTAAGCAGCCAAGGTTGATGACACAAGGCATTTGCCCCCCAGAACCACCTTGCAATGTCTAGCAAATCTGTTGAGAACAAAATTTGTTTTGCATGTCTGGCAGTACTAAAAGTCAAATAGTGTTTAGACACTTTCATTTAACACTCCTCAGTGTCCCAAGATGGTCTGTTATTGGCCACCCATGTCTGCATTTGTTTTTCATTCAGATGGCATGTAATGATTCAGAGTGAATTGTTTGCGAGTTCATTTGCCAAGTCCAATTCATTTGAACAGACCATAAATCCGTCTGTATAAAGAAAGCGACAAAATCTTCCTTGTAAGATTTATTTAATCTACCCACATATCATACACAGGTCTTCACAATACAGTCTATAATATTAATAAATAAATGAACATGAAACTATTTCTCTCCAGATACAAGATAAATTGCAAAAAAATAACTCTTAAATATTCTGGCATCTTCAAAAAGATACTCTTCTGTTATCATTTAGTCACCATACATCATAGCATTCCAGATGTATGACTTTCTTTAGTCAGTTGAACTCAAACCGAGATTTTTAGCAAAATAAACCGTCTCTATGAGACCATATAATGCTCAGCGGTAATCAGTGGATGGGTCAATTGTCTTATGAAAAGAAACAATAGATGTGTGTGAGAAAAATGCTAATCTGTTAAACTTCTTAAACTATAAACCATCACTTCTGGAAAATATGAGTTCACACCTTATGTAAGAATTATGTAAGAGCGTTGCGAAAAGTGATGTGGAAGCACAGAAGACTGTCACTTCTGTGCGAGTTTCACAACATGCTAATGTTCACAGCATGCCGACAGTTGGTTGGAAGCAAAGTTTGTAGTATTGATTCATCAACTAAGTTTTTGCATGATTTTTGAAGCATCAACTTTGAGGGATCTATCCACTTGCATTATATGTACTCAGAGAGATTATTTTTCTAAAAATCTCTGTTTGTGTTCCACAGAAGAAAGTAAGTCGTATGCATTTGGGATGGCATGAAGGTAAGTAAATGATGAGCGAATTTTCATTTTTGTGTGGAGTATCCCTCTATTTCATACAGTGGTTCTTCCTTTTTTTCTTGAGATATTTGTGTAAAGTAATCATCTACAGTGAGTATTTTACAAATCTTGTACAAAATAAACAGAAAGTTGTGATTTGAGTCCCACAAACAGAGTTGTAAAACTTTATTGCTGTTCGCCCAGTTTAAAGCATCTGTCTCCTCTTTTGGTAGTGTGCCGTAGGTAGTATGATCTGCTGACTGTGCTGTGCTGCACAGGTGGACACATATTAAAATAAAAGACTTCATTTTTCAAGCTTTTACACCTACAAAGAGACGGTCTCTAAGGTCTGTTGATGTGAACCATAATTAAAAACCCTCTGGAGTC
>JAFVLL020028965.1:0-21778 GCA_021397915.2 Tor tambroides | reverse complement strand
ACACATTTTCCTATTAAACATCAATCAAACTAAATATTATTTTGAAACGAGCAGCAGAAAGGCGGCACATTTGACCTGAGGAAACACATATTAAAAAGTTTTCTCTCCAATGAAAGATAAACGCTGCACAAAACTAATCTTGTTCCCTGCTTATCTGATGATAATCACTTAACGAGGAAATTGCCTCATATTAGAATCTGGGAGACTGTAAATGTGTAAGTGTCTGGTGAACACAGACGTGTTGGATTTGTATGAGGTGTTGGAGAGCAGTGATATCGTTTCCTGTCTGAATGAAAGGATTACAGTGTGTGTACGTTAGTTTCATTATGTGGAGATAAAAGCTTTTGATGCTTCACGCTGTTGTTTTCCTCACTTGTGCCGCCACCAGTACAGCCTTCGCTTTCAATCATACTATTCTGGTCACTGACTATATCTGAGCATTTTTTTCCCCCTGTAAAATACACACACATGCTTTGTGATTTACACAGACAAGCAAAGCAATCAAGCTTAAGGTTAAATGACAAAAACGAATCTCTTTTTCACGTAAAGCTCAATAAACAGCATTTGTGGCATAATAATGCATAACTGAAATTGGGCAAGGCAATAAAATAGGTAATACAAAATACATGATATGAAATATATTTTAATGTTTAGCCACAAGACTTAAGGGCTCTTCACACCAAGGACGATAATTATAATGATAACCAGCATTGGGGAAAGTGTAAAGGCCCTTTCACAAAAAAAAAGTGAAATTAATAAACCTCAGACTATAGAAAATACTCCCAAGAGCACCGCACGCCCAATTTCTCTCAAAATCGCGACAGGAGAGGTGTCAGTGAATAAACATGAAAACAAAGTAACCTTAACTTCTATGAAAAAGTACCATATATTTTGTTGTAAATTGAAAAGTAATACATTACTTTACTAGTTACTTGAAAAAAGTACTCTGAAAGTAACTTATGTTACTTGTAATCAGTGTTGGGCTCGTTACTCAAAAAATGTTAATTTATTATTCATTACTAGTTACTACTTTCAAAAGTAATATACTTTAATATACTTAAGTAACGTTACTCATTACTTTCTGGCAACAGTAATTAGTTAGACTACTAGTTACATTACTGTTCTTTCACACCCTACAGAAGTTGTAATTGCGTATCTTCCCCACAAAATTCTTCTAAAATGTTACTAACAGTATATTTCTGCCTCATCATTTGACCAAAATCCACACTAGATTGCAGTCAAAAGTTATTATAAACACTCAATGGTGGTGAATGATAGTGACGTTTAAGTAAAAATTTTGTATTATTCTCATTAATTGTGAAGCTTGAAGCTAATTATAATTTCTCTGTTACCCATATATGATTATGTATTTTCTCAAAAGTTTTTTAATTACAGTAATACAATTTATATCAGGATCAGAGGGATATGTGTGGGCAAGCCAAGTAATGCCAGAATGCCACAACTTACACATCAGTGTTCAGAGATCATCTTTTCTCCTGACAAAATCAATGTAATGGTCATGAAAATTATGAAAATAAATCTAGGAATTATTGGATTGTTGGATTTCAAATCAGTAGGGGTCAAAACTGTAATGTTATTACTGAAATCTTATTAGTAATTAGTCACACTACTAGTTACTGCAAAAAGTAATATTATTACTAGTAACTAGTTACTGCCCAACATCGCTTGTAATGCTTTACCCCCAACACTGACGATAACTATAACTATCAATTTGTATTAATCATTCTAATTATATGAGAACATGGAAGTTTATGAATAATATCTAGCAACAAAAAAATAAATAGATATAAAAAAGCCAAAAACCATCTGCTATGTCTTTACCCAGGACAGCAGGACAACAGGACAGAACAGTCGTCTCACCGCAAAATTATGTTTTTGACAATTTTGCAGCTCAAATAATGCACAAAACAATCAATTTAAGTGCTTTAACAAAAATAGGAACTTCATATGTGATTTTTGCTTTTTTTCTATAAAAACTAAGTGATTCTTTGGTTAAAAAAAAAAAAAAAAAAAAAAAAAAAAAAAACCATTATGCTCTAAATGCAATCAATTAAGCTTATATTGTACTGACTGTGGAACATTCATTTATGTTGGTCAAGCTGGTTTTTAGCTGGGTTGTTGATTGTTTACCAACTGTAGACCAGCTTGAACAAGATGGTTTACAAAAGGGTAGTTACTAAAACCCATTATCACCTTAAACTGGTTTCAGCTGGATTTTTACAGCAACAATCAGAAATAATTAAAAATGTAAACATGCAGGTTAATCAGTTTTCTGTAACAGATACTGAGCAATCCATCCCATTTTTCCTTCGATTTATTAATTTTTGACCAAACGTCCCTGCTTGACTACTGTAACAAGGTATGATGTATTGAGCCTTTGCTGTTGCCATGGAGACCATAGTCCCCTGTTACTTGTCACTGGAACACAAACACGCACCGGCATCTAATGTCATTCCATTCCACATGTGGGAGAGTAGTGAGGAAAAGACGGAGCATCCGTCTGTGTATCTAAACACACACACACACACACACCATTCTGTGTGCAAAAATTGTGTTTTATTTTTGTGAGATTCATCAGCGAGTTCCATTCCCGTGTGTAAGCGGGCAGGAGAGGGAGGAGGCCTTCAGGGGAGGGGAGACACCTCGTCTGCTGCCTCCACCCAAGCCTTCAGAGATTGAAGGTGGATCTGTAGATTACAAAATGGAGTCAGCATGTCTCAGAATAATTGCTTTTTCCAAAGAGACCTCTGTCATCTCACTCCCATCCTTCAAAGCCGCTAGTCTGCCGGTGCCTTGCAAGAACCATTGAGGAATCCAGCGAAAAATACGGAGATAAAATATTCATCCTATATAGCGGCGCTTCATGAAGTATACATTTAATTTGCTGCTGGTTACAAATCGAGAACTTAAATTTCTCATTGACTTTCATAGCACAAATATTAGGGGACAGATCAATAAATAGTCAAATATGTATACCCTTGCAGAAATTTACCATTGTAACTATAGTTTTCACTCAAATAGATGGTAAGGTTAATGTTACTGTTGTCATAATATTAATATTAATAATAATAATATTTATTATTATTATTATATAAAAAATAATCATAAGAATATTAAGGTATTGATTGCTTCTATTGTCCTCATAAATGACTAAATGTAAATGTAAATGAAGATCAATTAATTTTAATTACTATGGTTACTGCTACTGTAGTAATAACAACAACAACAATAACAACAAAAACAACAACAATAATAATAATAATAATATATAATCAAGATTCCGAATTAGATAAATTAATTTAATTAATTACTATGAGTAGTTACTGTCATAATAATAATAATAATAATAATTATTATTATTATTATTATTATCATTATTATTATTATTATATAAAGAATCTGAAGGTCAATTATTTTAATTACTATAGTTATTGCTACTGTAATAATAATAATAATCATCATCATCATCATCAAAATTCTGAATTAGATTAATTTAATTAATTACTATGGTTATTGTTACTGTCATAATAATAATTATTATTATTGCTGTTGTTGTTGTTGTTGTTGTTGCAGTAGCAATAACCAATAACCTTAGCAATAATTGATCTTCAGATTCTTCATATATTAATAATAATAATAATAATTATTATTATTATTATTATTATGATGATGATGAAGAAGAAGAAGAAGAAGAAGATCAGTTATTTTAATCACTATGGTTTTTGTTACTGTCATAAGAATAAGACACAAAGATATAAAGATATAAAAATTCTGTTTTATTTATATATCCACTGGTCTTTCTGTTCAAACTAAAAGCTGTTAATTGATTAAAATCCTATCATTTTAATCAGCTTGCATGATATGCCAAAATCAAAACCATGGTATTTATAGCCCTGGTGAGAAAAAAAAAAAGTGCCTATGAGCTGAAAACATGACAAAATTCAAATTTTATATAGAAAACTATCAATGAGATGATGAATATTTCTACAAATATTATAAATCTCTGTGTTCAGATGGTAGTAAATTTCTTATTAAGGAATTTATTTACGGGTCAAGGGACATGATTAATTGCATACATACAGTATTCTAATTGCATTATTTTATTTTTTTAATAATTATTTACGCCATTGTAAGTGCACATGCTGAAACGGTCCCTAACTTAAACAACAGAAATGAGATATTACTGCTTTGGTAGAAAATACTAGTCATATACCAAACTTGAATGAGATTCGAAATGAAGTAGTCCTCATTCAGAAGTGTTTTATTCTAGTGCTGTATAATTTGCAAGCTGCTGGCTGTCCTCTTGAGCTTCACTCTGGTGTCTTTATTGCTGAATATTGTTCTCATTTAAATGGAGATATGGTTGAACAAGCAAACAGATTAACAGCAATCAGAATACTTCACACCGCAGTGACTCACACACAGCAGAACATGATCTAACTGTCACTGTGACCTAGACACAATGTGAGTGAATGAGATTGTTTCACATAGTTTATTATATCATGCCTAGCTCCGGTCTTGTATTCCAACCGGTCTTTACAGAAGTCTAACTGTGCTACAATCCACTATATTGTAACAGCTGTGACATGAAACACGTTCACCACTGCACAACAAACACAGAGGCTAACAAATAGCCTTAATATTTTTATTATGTAACTATTTTATACAAGCAACAGGTCACAAGCTGTGCTGTATTCTGAATATCAAGGAGTCAAGGTTTAGTTGGTTAGTATGGTCTAGTTAGCCCCTGCTGGTGGATGCTGTAACTACACCATCTGGGTCTAAAAAGTGACTTTCTCCATTGACAACCTTTTAAAAGTAAGGGTAAAGTGTAAGTTGAAAGAAACTTCTTATGCTCACCAAAGCTGTATTTATTTAATGGAAAATAGACTAAAATCTGTATATTATGAAATATTATTACAGTTAAAAATTTTCAATTTAAATATAATTTAATGTATAAATAAATGTCATTTAGCCCTGTGATTCACATGATCCCTCAGAAATTTTTTAAACTGTGATGCAAAACAAAAAGGAAAGAAAGTAATAATGATTTTATTCAAGGTGGCAATACATTTACGTCACAAAAGATTTCTATTTAAAATAAACGCCGTTCTTCTTAACTTTGTTCATCAAAGAATAATGAGGGGAAATTTATCACAGTTACCACGAAAATAGTAAGCAGTAAAAACTGTTTTAACATTGATAATGAAGATCCACTTTTAATGACTGATCACCAAATCAGCATATTAGAATGATTTCTGAAGGATCATTAAACGGAAACCTGGAGTAACTGGCTGCTGAAAATTCAGCTTTGCATCAAAATAATAAATTACATATATTCACATAAAATATATTCATATAAAAAAAACTGCTCTTTTAAATTGTAATAATATTTTAAAATATTACGGTTCTTGCTATATTTTTTATTTTAAAAAAAATGCAGCCTTGGTGAGCATAAGAGACTTTTAATTACTCCAAATGTTCGGCCAGAAGTGTAGTTTTTTTGTTTGTCAGTGCAAGATTTTTTTTGAAGCATCTTCAAGCATGAAATGGATTTATATTTTTTCTTGTCTGCTGTCTTTTATGTCACCTTTGTGAAACTTTTGTTACTTTTTTTTTTTTTTTTTTTTAATCAGTTATCAGTTTTTTTTACAGTGTTTTACTGTAAAACAGGTTTTTCACTGTAATACAATATACCATATATTATATGGTCATTCATATATTTTACTTCCAAAAACTGTATTTTACTGTAAAAGTATATGTCATTATAATTAGAATTTCTTCATCATAGATAGTTTGGGAATTATATATAGTTACAGAGTAACAGCGTTTGTAGTAATGACTATATTCACATTATAGCACGGCCTCTCTGTATGTCAGCTTGCTGGTTTAAATCACTGGTGGAGAAAAAGCCGCATTCTCATACTGAAAGTCTGCGCTCTACAGGATGAATTAGGGCAGAAATTAAGTTGAATTATGGGCAGCCAAGATGGTGTTGAAATAGTTGTAAAAACACAAGTGTTGGGGGAGTGATCACAGACGAGTGATGAAACTCACAACATAGAAGACAGAACGCGATACTGCTCAGGGAACAGTACGCACACATTCTGGCTTTCTGCTTTATTCTGTCATCAACTTTTTGTATTGATAAACCAGCTTTTCTCCCTCTTGATATAATATTCAGATTTAACATTGGCTAATAACAATGGATAAAACTACAAGCTAAAAATGACTTTATACTGTACTTTGTACAGTTTTTCCCCCTCAATTTTAACCAACTTGTCCTAAAAGTGATTTTAGTGGATGTATATAGTCAGTTCCAGAGGTGGGGGCAAGTCACACGTTCAAGTCTCAAGCAAGTCTCAAGTCCCTACCATCAAGTCTCAAGCAAGTCTCAAGTCACAGTACAAACTAATCAAGCAAGTCAAGTCAAGTCAGTGGCTCACCTCAAGCAAGTCAAGTCGAGTCCTGATAAGGGTCAAGTCAAGTCAAGTCAAGTCACAGTATCAAACAGCAACAAATATATTTTTGCCACACGACCTTATTCATTTTTCCTCAGAAATGAACTTTTTTTAATTATATATTTTAAATAATAATGTTTTAAATATAACATTTTGAAAATAGGCAAAATACTACTTTGTATAGCCTACTGATAAGTCTGTAATTGAGAAAATATTGATAAAAATACAAGATAAAAATATGTATCTCATATTTATGTTATATTGAGTTTGACCATCCTAGGAGACACAGATAATATTTAACAGATGTTTGAAAATGATTTTGCACTAAATATCTCCAGCGAAGACTGGGATTCAGTCTGGGAGCACGCTAAAGAATTTCAGTGTGCAACAAAACATGCTATTCAGTTTAAAATAATATGCTGACTACAAATATCAGAAATAAAATGGACCCAAAATTTTCATCGGATATAGACACCCTATTTGGACTGTTTCTTTCACTTTGCTTGATTGCCTACATTGTTCTTGAAAACTATTGTCATCATGGCTCAAAACAAGAAGCCTATTGCTGTTAATGTATCTTCCCCTGTAACTTATCGATTGCTTTGATTTTATCTTAAGAACTGAATTGACAGCTGTGCATTTAAGGTCTGCCTAAGTGTTTTGTTTTGTTTCGTTTTTGTTTTCTGTTTGTTCTGTTGGGGGGAAAAAAAAAAAAAAAAAAATTGAATATAGAAATATGAAATTAAATGATAGACAGAGGTGGGTAGGTAGTTACATTTACTTAAGCATTTACTTGAGTAAATTTTTTGGGTAACTAATACTTTTAGAGTATATTTAAAAAATGGGTACTTTTAATTCGGCACATTTTTAGAAAAACGGTACTTTTACTTAGTTACTGTGGGCGTATCGCTCTCTCAGCATTTTATCTTAATTCAATACGTAATAATAAAGTTAAATATGCTTCAATTTATTCCAAACGCGTCATTTTTCTGTGGGCAATGAGCGATGCCCGTTTCACGAATGATTCATTCTTTGAGTCAATTCTGCTCAAGGCTCAACAAACCAGTTGGCAAACCAGTGAATCGGTTCGCAAATCAGTTTGAATGATCTGTTCAGTTCTCTGCCGCACGCGCTCTGAGTCGCTGAAGCGGTTCTCACTCAGATAACACAAAGTTTAAGAACAAGAGCGTTGAAGACGTGGCTTTGGATCTACAGTCAGCTGAAAGAATCTGCAAAGGCTATGCTTTGCTAGCTATGAAGATTCATTAGATGAACACTGCATGTGCTGTCGGTTCCACACAGGCATAGATTCGATTACAGTACACGATACCACTATGGACGTTACTTCAGTTTGTTGTAAATGTACCTTATACATTAAATACAATCTAGAATTTATTCATTAAATAAGCTGTCACAGAGTATGAAATGAACACCCGCCAAACCCCTGTTAGTTCCAGGAGGAATGCCTTAGACGCAGAAAATATTGATATTTTCACAATATTTACGCTTGCAGAAATAAAGGCTGTTCGTTTACATTTTGGTGAAACAGACGGAAGAAGATCCGTCATATGCATTTATTTCATGTTCAGATGTTCTGAAGGTCATGGAGGAGATTCCGAAGTCAAGGAGTGGGTTATATACATACATAATTAATTAATATACTTAATAACATAATTAATATACTTTAAAAATGTAATTTATTCAGTGATGGGTCTGAATTTATCAGCTGTTACTCCAGTTTTCAGAGTCATATGATCCTTCAGCACCATTCAATATAATATTTAGTGTTGTTGAAAAAAACAGCATATGCTAGTTAGGTATGTTTTGAAGCTGGGACGTTGGTTTGGGCTGGTCTTTTGCTGGTTTATGCTGGTCAAGTGTGCTGGTCATGTGCTGGTCTTAAGTTGACTGACCATTTAGACCAGCATGATCAGCTTAAACCAGCTAAGGACCAGCATAAACCAGCTCAAACCAAAGTAATCTCATGCTTCAAAACATACCTGTACCAGCATATGCTGGTTTTTCAACAGGGTTTTGCTGCTTTTTTTGGAACCTGTGACATTCAGGATTCTTTTTATGAATAGAAAGCTAAAAAGAACAGCATTATAAATAAATCAACATATTGAATGATTTCTGAAGGATTATGTGACACTGAAGACTGGCTTAAAGGCTGATAAAAATTCAGATTTGCATCAATTGAAATAAATTACATTAAAAAAAAACATCTTTTGAACGGCAGTGGTAAGGTATGTATAAATTTTATCTAAATATCTATATATCTAAATAAAAATAGACTATATTCAGTATATGATCCAAAGTAACTAGTAACTAACTACTTGAGTAGTTTCTTTATCCGATATTTCTTACTCATCAAGTAACTATTCAGACTATTACTTTTACTTGAGTAAATATTTCTACAAGTACTTTTACTTTTACTTGAGTACAGTTTTTGGGTACTCTACCCACCTCTGATGATAGAGCTACTCTATGACATTATTCTATGACAAATCACTGCTTTATCACAGAAGCGTTCATTGAACTGATTCATTCAAAACATTTGATTCGTTCATGAACAAGCAAGAATGGGCCACTGAATCACTGAACCGATTCGTTCAAATCCCTGGATTCGTTCAGTATTCAGTGTGTTGCTTAGAGACGCGCGTAACTCTAGCTGTTAGCAGCCACGCTGAAAATATTACTATATCGTATGTTATAAATATAAAAACTCATACTAGGGCCGTTTTGACAACATGTCTTGGATTCTTTTGGGTTCAAGAGAAATATCACTAATCGATAAAACACTGTGGTTTCCGTGGTACAATTCCATATATTGATTTACAAAGAGGGATACTCGACACTAAAGCACTGTTTTGAGAG
This sequence comes from Tor tambroides, assembly GCA_021397915.2. Lineage (NCBI taxonomy): Eukaryota > Metazoa > Chordata > Actinopteri > Cypriniformes > Cyprinidae > Tor > Tor tambroides. The sequence goes on along the minus strand of JAFVLL020028965.1, from coordinate 12,419 downwards.
GCAAAACGCCAGCGAAATTAAAGTTTGACGTCGTTAATTACAAACACGAGATTAATAATTTATAATCACTTTAATTTAATGACAGACCTAAGCTGAATTTTAAGACCAATGCTGTTTTCAACTAACGAACAAGCTTACATACCTTTCCTTTATGAAGCGGTGACGTCCTGGCTTTGCAAATGCATACAGTGTCGAAGTGTTAATCCGAATATCTCGCGAGATTCTCTTGTATTTGGCGCGCTGTGTTCCTGTGCTCGTGCTCGCGCTGTGTGTGTCATGAACTGCGCAGACTCGGATCACTTCTGCCGCTGGTTCAGTGGCTTGCGTTTTGTTTACCAAATTATGTCGCAATGATTTATAATAATAATTAGAGTTGTTATAAAGTCAAGTCCTGCCGAGTCATGAAGGTCAAGTCAAGTCAAGTCTCAAGTCACTGGATCTCAAGTCCAAGTCAAGTCGAGTCATTTTCTTTATTTAGTCAAGCAAGTCACAAGTCCTTAAATTTGCGACTCGAGTCAGACTCGAGTCAAGTCATGTGACTCGAGTCCCCCACCTCTGGTCAGTTCTCAGGTATCCAGAGCAAAATGTGATTAAAAAGGGTGAAAAAAAATAAATCAAGATATAAAAATAGTAAAGATTTGTATATATTAAAAAAAGAAAAAAACTGGCTCAAGCTGTTACCCTGAGAACATTTCAGCTTGTAAAAGCCAACCAATCTCTGTCTCATCCTGAACTGTTTCATCCAAGTATTTTTGCTGCATTTTTTCCCTTTTCCTCTTTTTTCAGCTCTTAAGAGAACAAAGTTTGACTGTTTCTTTCTAAAACTAGCACAATGCCAAACAAAGGCAATTTCTCCCCCCTTATACCCCTCCCAAACGCATGTCTGCCTGTGAGCGAGACAGGGCTTTTCTCACCTGCAAGTAATAAAGGGTCCAGCACAGAGAGAGAAAATAAGTGAGGATTAATGTTCAATGCGAGCAGATTATTTTCCAAGAGAAGACAGGAAGGAATGCAGCGCACCGACAACAGCGCCAGAGAAGCAAACATACAAGAGATCTGCAATGCATGTGAACAGAAATAGGTGAGAAAAAAAAAAAAAAAGATTCACAAGGTCGTGGTTATTACCATATCTGATTCAGCAATAATAGCAGAAGACAACAAAGTATGAGAAATACTTTTCACTAAAAACTATTCAGCACAGTACATGCACACAAATTAGAATTTTCCCCCCGTATTAACTGACTTTTTATTTTAAGTAAATGTCTTTACTGAAATAATGTCAGGTTGCCATGACTTAAAATTTGATCTCATTGTAACAATCATTGTAACACAGCATCTGACCATAATTACCAACTACTCATTATTACAGTTCCAATAAGGATCAACACAGATTAAAGTTTGGTCATCCATGCAATTTTTACTTAAAAAGTTTACTTAAGAAATCAAATCATACAGTATTTGAAACCATTCTGGCTTTTTCAAAAGACACTTTTTTTCATTTGTTAGGAATATATTTGTTTTAAATCTGAATTGTTTCTATGAATGAAACAGAAATGAGGATCCATCACGCAGAATGCACAGAGATTATCTCAGCAACCATTTGCAACATTTACAGTAAATGTTAAAATTAAGGTGTAGCTAAGGGGTATATTTTAATTTAATATTGTGTATCATTTATGTCCTTATCCATTTAAAATGTATACCTTTGGGGTTTAAGATTTATTAAATTGTGCATTTTCCATATCAACCTGTTTGTCTTGTTTGATGCGCATTCTAATGTGACTATAGAGAAATTACGGTCTAATATTGATGCCAGTTACCAGGATGTTACCAGTTGTTTTGACATTGTGGACTTCATCCTGTGGGTGTGACCAGTTCAATAACAGCCACTGAGCAACCATCATGGAATTACACATCACTGACTAACTGGTGATGACGGTCATATCAATGAGAATTGAAATGCTCTAAATAGCTTGATTTCAGTTTGAATGCCACATCGAAATGTCAACATGACATGCTGTATATCTATACAGTGGCAACATGCTTGAGAGGAATGAGGAATTATCCTGGGTCAGACAGTTTGTCGACTCAAACCCTCCTACTTTCCCCTCTGGACTTTCTGTGTTTTCCTGTAAGCCACTAAACTGAGATCCCATGTACTTGCAATGAAAAGTGACAGGAAATTGACTAAACCATTGGAAATCAATGGAAAGTAAATGCACTTCTTAAGTACAAGTGAACAGCTGAGAGCTACCTTCTGTCTTTTCTCTCCTTTTTCTCTCCTTCTCCTCATTCTCAGCCTTTCTCTCTCTCTTTCTTGCTGTATCTCCACATTTTCTCTATCTAGAACTTTCAATCTCTGTCTGTGTCTCAGTGTGGGTCAATATCTGTGCAAAGGCATGAGAAACGTTGCTGATATGGATGGTTGGAGCCTGAAATGCTGTTTGTTTGTGTGAACAGAAGCCTCACCAATGCCAAAACACTCAATAAAACCAAAATGTCCAAGTTTATGTTGCACACATTAAAACCACCACCTGAAAATCTCAACCTGTTACACCAATACAAACCACCCATGAACCATGAGATGGATATCGCACACAAAACCACGAAGAGTTTTCCCAAAATGTCAAGCGATGTGATTAGCTGGCCTTTCCAGGAGTTAAGGTGCTCTGTCCCAAATCTTGCGGTCCTCTGCATAAAGTGTCTGGTAGTAGAACACCATGAAGTCCAGGCTCAGCAAAAGGGTGTATCGAGGGCACATATATAGCAGCTGAAAAAGGCTAGTAAGCACCGTTCTAAATCATAAAATGACAAGAGACACCCTTGTGAAAAAGCACAAGATACTTCAAGTAGGCCATTTAGTTGATGGTTGCGTCCCTAGAACAGGGGTGTCCAATCCTGTTCCTGGAGGGTAGAGTTTAGCTTCAACCTGTCCCACCACACTTGCCTGGAAGGTTCAAGCAATCTTAAAGACCTTGATTATCTGGATACAGCTAAATAATCTTTAATTAAAATTGGAGCTATAGTGGCCCTCCAAGAGCAGGATTGGACACCCCTGCCCTAGACTGTTCCTTTATGCCCTTCCAAGAAATAATAGGCCTATCCCTTGTTCAATATTTGTGCAATTCATTCCATCACATCATAGACATTCTAGAGTTTTGTTTGAAACTTAAAGCAAGCAAACAAGATATCTTTGTGCACACCTGCATATTCCACTTTGCTTTTAGGATTAGACCTATGTTTGATTTTGTATTTACCTGCCAAAAAAAGACAACTTAAAAGCAAACTTTGTATGATCACTCCAACTGTCTTTTACGGTCTAAAGGCGAGCCAGCTAAAGGCGGGTCATCGTTGAGCATTTGACACCTCAGTTTTTGCAGTGTGTACCGCACCGTCAGCATTAGTTGGCTTTTTGCACGATTGAGCATGTTGAATTGGCATCAGGCAGTCGGTGAGAGAGATCAATCTGATTGGCTGTTCAGTATAGCAAACCAGTGCACAAGAAGAAAAACTAAAGTGATGACAAATGAAGTCAAAAAGGCACACACAGAATGCTCTTCTAATTTTATATCTTCATCTTACCTGAGCATCCAGTATGTAATTTTTTTTATAACAATATGGCCATTTGGAATGAAGAAAATGAAGTGCATCTGATCAACATGATTCATATTCAAAATGGCAGGCAAGGGCTGCTTTGCTTGCAGTTTGTATGTCCGCAGTCCTATTTCGGTTTTCCTTTTTGAATAACAAATACAGACTACTGCCCCCTGCTGGGATAGACAGTTATTTCCACTCACGGAGGCACTAAACATATGAGCTAGTTGGCCATTGGCTATAGTCTTTGCGACTTTTTGCAACTATTTGGCCCAGACAAAGGCGACAGTTGGCTTCGTTGATTTGGTGTCCATAGCCTTTGCTTGTTTTTGTCCAGAATCATCTGCAATGTGGACCCAAAGGTGGGGGTAAGTCACACATGTTCAAGTCTCAAGCAAGTCTCAAGTTCCATTAAGTCTCAAGTAAGTCAAGTCCCAGTGCAAACAAACCAAGCAAGTCAAGTCAAGTCACTGGCTTACCTCAAACAGATCAAGTCAAGTCACAGTACCAAACGGAAACAAATATATATTGTTTTTGCCATAACCTTATTTATTTTTTACCTCAGAAATAACTTTCTTAATCATATATTTAAATGAATCTTATTATGAAAACAGAAATATAAAATTAAATGACACTTAATTATGACATTATGAACCGCCAGTAGGTGGTGGCAAATCACTGTCTTAATGAGTGAGTTACAGAAGCGTTCATTCAACTGATTCGTTCAAAACAGCTGATTCATTCAGGAACTAGGTAAGAATGGGTCACTGAATCGCTCCACCGATTCGTTCGAAACCTAGGATTTGTTCAGTAGAAGTGCTCGGTGTGGTGTGTTTCTTGGAGACGCTGTGACTGAACTGAACTGTTGGCAACCGCACTGATATTCTAGAAAAATTGCTTATTATTGTATGTTATATAAAAAACAAACTTATACTAGGGCCGTTTCACCAACATATCTTCAATTTTGGGTGCAGATGGGTGCAAGAGAAGCATCATTAATTGAAAAAGGATATTTGACATTAATTTCCTTTTACAAAAAAATATACACTTACAGTGAGTTAAATGTTTTTCCTTAAAGGGATAGTTCACCCAAAAATTAAAATAATCATTTACTCACTATCTTTAGAGAGGCAAATGTCAGCAAATTAAAAGTTTGATGACAAAACATATGATTAATCATCAGGGCTGGGAAGGTTACTTTTAAAATGTATTTCACTACAGATTACAAAATACATGCTTTAAAAAGTAATCAGTAATGTATTTCGTTAGATTACTCAGGTTTAGTAACGTAATCTAAATACTTTAGAATACTTTGAAATACTATGTAACACAAGGGAACATATACTTGTCTTATTTTTATGTTTTCCAACTCTAAATAAAAGTGACATCTACCAGTCATAAGATTTGTTTTCTTTGCATTTATTAACAACATCAATCAATATAAATTCGAATACAATGAATGGGATTCCGTGCTGTTTCGTGCTGCATTCCAAGCTTCAAAACGAATCCAAACACACCAAACATATCATAAAAGTAGCCAAAACAACTGGCACAGTTCTCCAAGTTATACAATAGATTTGTTTAATGAATGGACCAAACTTTAAGTGATTACTTCATAATCCTCTCTATGGAGAAGCGATCGGCACAAAAGAATCGCTGAGTCAAAATTGACAGGGCTCGTTTCCCAAAGCAACTACGGTCACAAGTAATGTCGTTGTAGTTCAACGTAATTTAACAACCACAGTTCGCTAATGATGCTTTTGGGAAACACACCCCAGATCTATCCAGTTTAATGTGAACCATTCACACTGGTTTCGTTAAACAAAAGAAATGATTCATTTAAAATATTGACTCAAAATAATCATCTGTTCACGAATCGAATCATGAACTGCGTACGCGCATCAAAGATGATCTGAACATTACAGATGGACTTGAAGTCTTTATTCATTCGAAAAGCACACAAAGCTGTCGTTTGACTTTATAAACTTTTATTTCAGGCATGATTCGTATGGATCTGTTAACTGAATGCAAAGTGTGAATTCTAGGAGAATTCGGTGTCATTTTTCAATTAAGTTCTTAGAAATATTAAACGTAATGATAACCATTCAACACTCGAAATATGAGAAAATAGAGAAACGAGTTACTGGATAAAATTTTTCAAAGATCAAGAACAACTTCCCTCAAGATGCTTTTTTCAGATTAGACGTTGTATCTCCTTCGATGCCGATAGAAGTTTTGTTGCAGGTAGGCATTGCACTGCACTGATGTTATGTCCTTTTTCAGATTTATAAACTAGTCTTTGTATTTCCACGAGAGAAATGCATTACGCTAATGGCTTTCTGTTGTGTCGTCCATTTTTGTGTCGTGATGATGAGCGTACTCTCACTACGAGTTGCTAAATGAACAGGTTTTTTTTCAACGGAGAATCAGTTGCCTAATTGGTTAAAATCCCCAAACTGTTTACTTAAATAGTAAATTAAGAAATTACATTAAAATTCAAAGTAATCACTTTGGTAATCTAAAATACTTTTCGGATGTAACTGTAATTTGATTACCACCTATTTAAAATGTAATTATAACGAAATACAGTTACTCATATTTTGTATTTTAAATACGTAAGGCCGTTACATGTATTTCGTTACTCCCCAGCCCTGTTAATCATTAATAATTATTTTAATTTAGTGTCAGACTTAAGCTAAGTTTGAAAACAAAGGAAGACCCATGCTGTTAGCTTACCTTTCCTTTTTGAAGTGGTGACATCCTGTCTTTGTAAATTGTGAATACAGCAAATATCCTTTTATGAATACAGTCGATTTCAAAGTGTTTACGTCTAAAAGAAACGATCTTGGGAGATTTGCAAGCTGTATTTCTGTGCTTGTGCAGCATCATCAACCGCACTGACTCAAATTACTGGGGCAATTGGTTCCTGTCTTGCGTTTTGTTTACCAATTTACGTCGGAATGATTTTTTTAATAGTTATAAAAAATTATAGTTATAGTTACAAATAATTACTGTTAATTTAAAGTCAAGTCATGTCTCAAGTCATTGGATCTTAAGTCCAAGTCACACTGTAAAAAAAAAAAATTCATGCTGTTTCAACTAATTATTATTTAGTAAGCTAACTAGTTTCACAGAAATTTTACATTCAGTCAATTTCTGTCTTCAAAGTGTTGCCTGAGTTGTTATTTTTTAGTTGCCTCAACCTTTACTGAAATAGTTTTATAGTCCATTCAACTAAAATGTTTTAATTGGTCAAACTACAGCAAATTGTGTTAAATTAAAATTTAACCATTCACTCCATCTGTTTCATATGTTACCTCAACTAAGATTTATTATTTGGGCATCATAAGAAACTGCTGTGTAACTAGTTATTATATTTTATACTGAGTTTAAGAAAATTATTAACTGGTGTCTAGCAATCACTAAAACACACACACATTATAATAGCCTTTATTTAATAACTATTTGCATTTATAACATTTGTCATACAGACTAAACATGCAGGCTTAAAATTCTTTAGCTTCATAAGACATCAATGTGTCCAAAGGAGCCTTTGGTAATTTGATTTTGTCTATATAAGTTTATTTGACTCTCAAAAGCCGGCAACCAGAGATGTGCAGTTTATGCATTGCCAAAGACGATGTTTTCACCTAAAAATCTCCTTTACTGTTCAGTTGAAGAAAAAGTTAACTACATCTTGGATGGCCTGAGGGTGAGTCAAATAACAGCAAATTTTCATTTTTGGGTGAACTATACCTTTAAGCCTGCATGTTTAGTCTGTATGACAAATGTTATAATTGCAGAATGTTATTAAATAAAGGCTATAAAGGCTTTAAATATTTTTGCCCTTCCAACATTTTGTTAATTGGATTTTTTACAGTGCTAGTCAAGTCATTTTTTTATTATTATTATTTAGTCAAGCAAGTCACAAGTCCTTAAATTTGCGACTCAAGTCACACTCAAGTCAAGTCATTGAGTCCCTACATATGTATATGGACCAGACTTTATGCTGGTTTTGCCTAGTCAGTCTATAGGGTGTTTTTGGGTCAGAGAGCCATAACTAAAGAACATAAAAATTAAAAGATCCAATTTTAGGAAATGTACAAATAAGTACAGCTCCAAAATACAGAGGTCACATCCCGACTCATCTTTCTCTTATGTCAGGTTCACACTGCACGATTTTAGCCTTGATTTTCATTTGCAGACAGTTTTGTGGAAATCTATTGTTGAAAATGCAGTGTGAACCCTGCATTCAAGACTGCAAAGGACCAAAACCAATCTGTAGCAGTCTTCAGAACAACACTTGAACATGCTAATATGAAATCAAAATAATAAAGCTCATTCACACTTCTCCAAATGATGTTCCTCTAATTGATTGAACTCTCCTTCCAAGTCCATTTACCTGTTCCATGTTTGGCCAATGAGGCCTAGGGAGCTCTTTGATGATGTAATGCCCCATTCAGGTTAAAAGACTTTCTTCTTAATCCAGACCACCGCTGTCCCTCAAGAGATCAGTGGGAGTGGGAGTGGGAGTGGGAGTGGGGGTGGGAGTGGAGGGGGGGCCCTGATCAATGCATTTCATACAAACACACAATCTGTCTTTCTATGAGTTGTCTTGCACATGTTTTTCTTGTCTGCATAGTCAAATAAATAAGAACCACTAAATGCAGTGAACTGCAGCAGAACAGTAAGAAGTTCCAAAAACACTAGTTTCATAAATGAAAAGACATCAGTGCATTCAATAAGGCTGGATGGTATAACAGCATATATATATATATATATATATATATATATATATATATATATATATATATATATAAAACACACAGTGATAGAAATATGTGAAATATAGAATTTGCTATATGGCTCATTACAATTTATTTACATGTGAGAGTTACAAAGAAACTTACAGTAGTGTAAAATGCAGAATGGGATATGTTACAAATTGGTCAAGTTGAAGAAAAAGGGGTGTTGTTTGGCATAATGCAATGATTTAATGTATGGTTTTTCATTTATTCTGAACAATTTTATATTTTGGATTGCATTATACATACGGTATATACTGCTACTGTGATATATACCATACCACCCACACTTACACTGAAGTTTCTGTTAAGACCTTTTGCCAGTTTGTGTCTGCTTTAACAAGAGTCTGCTCAGTCTGAAAGGTTAATGAGGTGTGTGTATCACAGCGAGAGAGAGGCTGTGCATGAATGTAGGCCTGCAGGTTCATGCTTCCATGAATAAAGTACAAAATAGGGTCTAGCTCTTACATTTAAAACTCTTAAAAATTGCATTGTTTTTTTTCTTTCTTGTTATTCTTTTAAAAAATGGACCATTAAAAGAGGAGCTTCACTTCTAGAAAGCTGTTAAAATCAAACTAAATATTACATGAGCTATTTTTTAAATGATTTTTATTTCCAGTTTGCGACAAATTTTTGGGATATGTCTAAATATAATTTAAAACACTGATCTGTTGTTACTTATTGTGGGTTTTTTTTAAATGATTTTTTTAATGCTACAATCATTTCTGAAGATCATGATATTATTGCATAATTTTATTTATTGGATACTTTAAGACCTCTGAGGTGGACCAGACCAAATCACAAGTAGCTAGTGCCTAAAACAAGACATTTTTTTTTATGTTAGCTTAGTTTTATGCTAGACAATAGTTTATCTAAAATATCTAATACTTCACATAACAAAAAAGTATTTATGGCTCTAATTCTTTTTTTGTTATTTTTTCTCATGGGACAAAAAAGTGTACCGTATTCATATAATGTCCCTTTTATTGGTAATGGCTAGCTCCTGGCAACAAGACTAGGTTGTTTCTCTTTTTGCTGCCTGTATTTTCATTACATTTTAAAAACCATCTCTGGGGAAATTAAGCTGCAGGTACAACAGAAATTAAGAACAGATCTTTGTCACAACGTAGTCAGTTGTAGATGATGAACACGAAGATGTTTGCAACAGTTTATCTCCATTATCTCCCAGCCCCGCAGCAAACACATACACTCAATGCATGAGCCGGGGTGCGACTAGGCAGGGGTTAAACCCATTGCACCATAAAACCAGAGCTGTTCATAAAACGGGGGAATAAGATGGAGAAATAATATTTCAAGTGTGATTAGTTCATCCGCAGGGCACCTTGTGCGATTGAGGATGGGGATAGGTGGGGGGAGTGGGAGTGTTGTGCACAAAGAGCAGTAAATTATATCTAGCCTTTGAATGATTCTTGCAGATCCTATTACAACAGTGAGCGTGAGAGAGGGAGAGAGAGAGAGAGACAGGGAGAGAAAGAGTTGCAGCAGAACAAATCGGATGAATTCTGTTTCCAGCTGTCTGAATGATCGGGGGGGTTGCTGAATGCTAAGTGCAGCGAACTGGGCTTAAGGAAAAGGGGAGGCAATAAAAAATTCATTTGTTTCAATTCATTATGCTGTCATTGTTACATGCAGGTACCAGCTGATAAAACACAGCGCATACTGTAAATTCTCTTTGTTATTCACTTCTGCCAGCTCTGTGCCCTCTCACTGCGATTGGCCTTCCTCTCTTCCTCCAGTTTATAAAGAAAACTAAAGTGTAACTATCTTCTTTCTCATCTGAGCCAGTACCTGCTGGCCTGCTGGAATATTTGAGATGTTCTTGTCCCCCATTTGTCACTTCAAGTGATGATAAAGTAGCTGACACTGGCTATTGCATTAGCGCTTCGGTGAAGATTGCCTCCTCGTGAAAAAAAAAACGTAAGACAGGCAGAATTTACTCGCACCGCTCTCCCGTCTACCGTGTTTGAGTGCAGTCACCCAAATATTGTGCCTGATCAGAGTTTTCCCCAGCTCAGCTGAATTAAAAACACACACAAGTGATGAATAATTTCCACATTTGTCATTGTGGCCATGCACTCTCTTAAAGTTGAACTCTGTCATTTTTATGTGTTTGCATATATGTTTTCTACACTATCCATGTAAGTAAAAATAATTTGGTGAAGGTAATCAGTGAAAGTGTTAGCAAAGTAATTTTTTAAGAAATAACACTCACTCAACCAATAGTGCAAGTTTGGGGGTGGGACTACTGTATCTGTTGATCTATTTGTATCAGGGAGCATGTTCAGGAAAAGTTCATAATTTTTTTTTTCATTAGTTCATTATAAAATAAAAAAAAATAATTATAAAAAACCTACTTAAAATGCCATGTGTAGATCTGTCACTAATGCTGGGGTTTCCAAAATTTTTAATGCCAGGGACCCTAAAATATGAGGATCCCCTTGTGAATCATCCCCTTCCTAAGATATAAAGACCAATATGTATTTTTAAAATATATATTATATTATAAAAATATATTCTAAAAACAAAATTCTGCTTAAAAATATAAATAATTGGCTTTTATATTGCTATTGTATTAAACCCAAAGAAATTATTAAAATACCTTCTTTAAATTATAGTGCTTGTCATAAATATTTTTCCAAAGCAGCTTTACGTATAATGTTGCCTCACAAGAAGAAACAACCTGGAAAGATACAACAGACGTACTAATTTCTGAAAGCTTGTACATTTTGGAACACTTTCCAAAAAAAAAAAAAATCTGTATGCTGTGCAGATTTGTTTTGATTTGTTATTGTCACCAGAATATAATTACAATTAATGTCATGATTTCTGACCAGTCTTTTAAAAAGTAAAATAAAACAATAATAATGTCAAATTCTGTAAATGTCTTTTTTACAAAATAGGTTGTTATTAAAAATGAACAGAATTCTATTATTAAGCAAAAACATTGCATCTAATTGCATGGACTTATGGTCATAACATGTATTTATTTATTTATTTATTTATTTATTTACTTACTTGCTTGCTTGTACAGTCTGGATTGTATGAACAATGCAGCCTGAACCTTCATCATCTCCCTTGTGTTCCACAGAAAATGCAGATTTCTTAAGGCGTGTGGCAAATGAAACCAATGTATGCTCTAAAATCAACTCAAAATATCAAATGGAATCATAGTCTGAAGATAAAAAATCAGAGTCTGTGACCATCAAACACTACGCACTTTTATACATAATCCTTCAAATTCAAATCTAGCTCTGACTTTCAGCAACTTGCATCAACTTGTCCAGACTGTAAATTGGGGGAAAAATCTGGGCAGAAGTCGTGTAGCTTTCAGGCGAACTTTTGCTTTAATGTAATACAGTGTCGTGTTCATCAGCACCACCAACACGAGTGAAGTAACAGCAAATAAAAACGAGCTTGTTCAGGATTTGACCCTTTCAAATGGTCAAATGAGCATCTCTTTATATGTGGAATTTATAGACACAAGTGTTGCCACCCACCGGCAGCATACTGAGTGCTCAACATTCTGCAGAGGATGAGAAATGAAAACAGGTGAGACTCTGACAAAGACACGCTCCTCATAAGTCACCTCATCTGATTGTGTTGCATTACATTACCCGGCATGGCATGCGCTACGCCCCCATCCGCAAAAATCCCTCCTGCTAACCGCGGTTTCTCTCACACGTTCAGCACCAAAGAGATTCCACTGGGGTCAGAGGTCGAGCTCCCTTTGGTACAACATTTGTCTCGACAGAAAATTCAAACTGCAGACTGGAGAGATAAGAGCCGACTAATCATAATATAACTGGGAGCTAAATTAATGTCTTTGTGCAGGACTTGCGGGTTAGTTAAAACTGCTCGGTCCCTGTTCTGCTTAAAATGTTGTACTTACGCATCAGAATATTAATCAAGTCTTATTTTCCCTCCAAACATAGGGAGGTAGACATAAACGTAATAGGGTGGCCGGACATGTAATGCAGAGCATTATTAATAAAGTGGGGG
>JAFVLL020028963.1:0-18076 GCA_021397915.2 Tor tambroides | reverse complement strand
CCGGGAGAGCAGAAGGAGTTCGTCCGTTTTGTTGGGTAGAGAGCGGAGATTCGCCAGATGGATGCTAGGCAACGCAGTTAGAAATCCGCGCTGACTAAGCTTCAAGAGCGCGCCAGCTCGCTTCCCCCTTCTGCGCCTCCTGTAGCGTTTGACCAGAGCTGCAGCTCCGCCAACAACAATGTCCAGCAAAACGTCCGAAAAACCAAAATCCAGTAAGAGATTTTGTGGTGTGTTCTGCCGAATGTTCAGCAGGTCATCCCTGGTAAAACTGATCCTATTTGAAAAACAAAAAAACAGGAAAAACAAACAGAAACAGTACAAACACTGAAGAGCAAAGCACAATAGCTGCCATCTGCGGCGCCATCTTAGGTAGTTCTGGTAGTTGTAGAATAAGTACTCAAATTATGTTCTTCTCCATATCAGCTTGTTCTTCTGCATTGCCTATATTGTTCTGGCAGATGACGTAGGACGTATGCGTCGTGCGCGTGCCTCTGAGATATGCTAGTCTCACAAGTTTGTTTACAGGAGCAAAGGAAGCAAAGTTTCCTTACTTTAATAAAGGAAAACCAGTCTCCTCTTGGCTTATATCAAAATCCTCCAGCATTTTTCTTTACAAATCCTTGGTTTGTACTTCTAATTCATGACCGGCGTTTTGTTTTGTTCTCTCTCCACGTTCATCACTAATCACGCAACGCCGACGTCCTACGTCATCCGCCGGAACGACTTCCGCTTTTGACAGTTAGATGAAGTGAGAGAGAAGTGTTTATTATGTTTGAAATATGGATATTTTTCTTATAAAAATGCATGGATTCGCTACAGGAGGCCTTTATTCACCCCCGGAGGCGTGTGAGGCACATTTTATTATGGATGCATGCGCTTTATTTGACGTCTTTTGGATTGTTGAACAAAAAAACCCACCCACTGCAATGATAAAGCTTAGAAGAGCCAGGACAATTTTAATATAACTCTGATCGGATTCGTCTGAAAGAAGCATGAGTAAATCACAGGCTAATTTTCATTTGGGTGAACTAACACTTTAATATGGGCTAGAGCGAGAGGTAAACTCTGCAAGACAGTAGCTATGTTTCCATTGCCCTGTTTTTATGTGCATTTTAATGTATCGCATCAGAAACGAGTGAAATGGCTATTTTAAAAAAAATTCCCTTAATTCATAGAAAAAATTTTAACACCTGCCTGAGGTGGTTTTTGGCTTGTGCGGAAAAGGGCTAATGTGAATAATAGGAGCTGGAAATGCATTTGCTGAATAAATTCTGACGTACCGAACATTAAACACATGTAACTAATCGGCTGTCTCTGCGATGGTGTCTTTCCGGTTTTTTATTTACTGTTGGCTACTAGGGTACTAATACCACCATTATCCGCTCAAACAGCTTGATGGAAACGCACTTAATTTTTAACAAACTTTTAAAAGATTTGCTTCACTTTTGGATGGAAACCCAGCTAGTGGCCTTCCAGGAGCAGGAATGGAGACTCCTGCCCTACATAGTGGATGGGGATGGGCCAAACATGTTAAATCTAACAGCAACACATCAGGTGCATTTGAAACACCAATCCTTCAAAAGTAAAAAGGCAAATGATTCCATGTAGTAAAAAATGCTAAGTGTTCAACACTAAAACTGGCCATCTAAATTGCAGAGTGAGTGCGCATCTTGTGGGACACAACTAGAGTTTTATTACTGATGTGACTTCAAAAGTGGTTCACCTAATGAGAATTTAAGATTTGAAATTGAGAATTAAATCTGATTCATACAATTTCTTGGACTATTTTAGCTTCATCCTAGCTCACGTTTCCTTTGTATTCAGGATGGCCCAAGATGGCTCAGTGGGCAGCTCTGTTTCCTTACAGCAAGAAGGTCCTCAGGTTTGAGTCCTGGCTAAGCCAGGAGTTTTTCTGTGTGGATCTTGCATGTTCTCTCAGTGTCAGCGTGGGTTTCTTCCAGGTACGCTGATTTCCCCCAGTGGATTGGATACACTAAATTGGGGACACTGAGGATGCTTTCAGTTCTGGGTTGGGTCAGGAAGGGCATCCAGTGTAAAACCAAACTTGAGAAAAGTTTGCTTGGTATTAAGGGCACAGTCCACCCAGACAGAAATAAAAATCCTGACATTATTCCTATGTTCCCTATATTTATGACAAATGATGAACACATGACTATGGGTCCTATTTTTCATGGTTAGGTGTAGGGTTGGGGTTAAGCTAACTTAGGAACACAGGACCCTGGGAACATAAGCTCCCTTCTTTCTACTGTAGAACACAAAAGGAGATATTTGGCAACATATCCAAACTGCTTTTTCCCCACTATGGCAGTGAATGGTAGCCATGGCCATGCCACTGTCATTTCTTTCTGGGTGAACTATGCATTTTTACATTTGTGCATTTAGCAGATGCTTTTATCCCGAGCGACTTACATTACTTTCAAGGTTGAGATTTGACATTTTACCAGTTCTTGCGTTCCCTAAGAATCGAACCCATGACCTAGGGCTGGGCGATATCATCGATATATATATCGTTCGATATATCCATGCGCATTTGGTCAGTAAAGCCGGTTCTTTGATTAGCGGAAAATCTCCATCACCTGTTTTGAAATAGAGCGCCAGTTAATACACAGAGCCGTAGATCACTGACAAGCTACGCCAATTAATCACCCGCGAAAATGAACGCGGTATTGCGTAGCTTGTCAGTGATCTACGGCTCTGTGTATTAACTGGCGCTCTATTTCAAAACAGGTGATGGAGATTTTCCGCTAATCAAAGAACCGGCTTTACTGACCAAATGCGCAAAATATCATTCGATATATATCGCCCAGCCCTACCATGACCTTGGCATTACTAGCAGTCTACTGTTTGAGCTACATGAACCTTAAATTTATTTATTTATTTTATTCTTAGGTGATAACAGATAACCTGCCTACCGCTTTGCGGATGGTGGTGAACCTGTGTCTGCTGGCAAAGGCTCTCCTCTCGTACCCTCTGCCGTTCTACGCCGCTGCAGAAATACTGCAGACAGGCATCCTGAAGCTCAACCCGTCCACAGAAGGGTCCGAGCGGTGGACGCTGCTCCTGCGTGGATCTCTCCTCCTCCTCACCCTCATCATGGCGCTGTATGTGCCTCATTTCTCCCTCCTCATGGGCCTCACGGGCAGCGTGACCGGGGCAGCCATGACGCTTCTGCTCCCAGCGCTCTTCCACCTGCAGCTGAAATGGACTCAGCTGGATGTGAGCCGCAGGGTGCTGGACCTGCTGATATTACTGCTGGGCTGTTTCTGCAGCGTCTCCGGTGTTATATGTTCCATCAAAGGAATGATAACAGCCTTTGAAGACAAATAGATAACAAATCATGCTCTCTGTCTGTGAGTCTGCATTTCCGTTTGCTCTGGTTGGTGGTGTTTGGTTGTTAATAAAGTTAAACGGAGCTGTGTCTGGAGGTTAATGAGCCTGCTTTGCTTCTTTCCACAAATCTGACTGTGAAATGTTATCTAGCGTCGAGTGTTGTTGTCATAATTCACCATGTTCATTGCTCAGGCACTTACCAGGCCAATCATGCATGAAAAGCACACGAGATCCTGTTCTACAGTGTGTTTATTATTCCCGCGTTGTCTCTGGAGCGCAGTAAACAACTTTTGACAGTCAGTTAACTTCATGTAAAAAACAAATCATAAACATACTGCTAGCAACTAATAGGCTTTTAAATTATGAGCTTCTGAAACAGCACTTTTTCATAACTGCCTCAGTTTGTGTGTTTCTCTCTATGCGTTGATGAGAATGAGAACAACAAGGTCAAACAGTCTGTCGTGATCAAGAGTCTTCAAGTCTTTATCAGTGACCAGTTCTTCAGTTCTCAATCAAAACCTCTTTAAGTAATGACTACATACAGCTGTAGAGCTACTGGTGAATGTTACCCAGCAGCCCATGTGGCCTACGTGACATCAGCGCATAAAGAAAGTTGATCATATATGCAGCATGAACTTTCATAACATGTCTGGCCTCACATGCTCTGATTCAGTACGATCTTTCAGTAACAGATACATCTTTACATTAACCAGAGTAACAAATTTAAGTTATATAAAAGCTTGTGGGAACATTGTTTTGATATGTTTCTAAAATGTTGAAATGTCCAGTTTTCTTTATGTGATTAAAACTTTACCTAAAGTTTACAAAAGCATTTTTTATGTTCTGCTAATTGTATTTTTCCAAAATATTATTTTATTTCAATGTTTATTTGTAATGTTCTAGGAACATTAAAATGTCCAGTTTTCTTGTCATGATTAGAATGTTATTTACAAAACGGTCCTTAAATGTTTTACTAACTCTATTTTCACCTAGAATATAATGCTATTTGAATGTTTATTTGTAATATTTTAAGAATGTTAAAAAGTCCAGTTTTCTTGTCATGATTTGAATGATATTTAAAGGTTACAAACAGGTTTCATAGAACGTTCAAGTACAAATAACATCATAAGGTTATTCCAAAAATGTTGTTCTGATAATGTTTTCTCAATGTAATGAGAACGTAGTATATCAAATATGAATAAAGTTATAAGCATTACAAGCGTTCCATAAGCATTACATTAAGAATGTTTTGTCCTAACATTTATGTAACGTTTGTGAATGTTGTGGGAATGTTTCCTGTTAGCTGGGTATAGTCCACTGTAGTGTGCATATTTTTTACATCCTCTTTACATCCATTTGTGACCCAGGACCACAAAACCAGTCTTAGGTGTCAATTTTCTGAAATTGAGATTTATACAAAATCTGAAAGCTGAATACATAATCTTTCCATTGATGTATGGTTTGTTAGGATAGGACAATATTTGGCTGAGATACAGCTATTTGAAAATCTGGAATCTGAGGGTGCAAAAAAATCAAAATATTGAGAAAATCTCCTTTAAAGTTGTTCAAATGAAGTTCTTAGCAATGCATATTACTGATCAAAAATGAAGTTTTGATATATTTACGGTAAGAAATTTACAAAATATCTTCATGGAACATGATCTTTACTTAATATCCTAATGATTTTTGGCATAAAAGAAAAATGTATCATTTTGACCCATACAATGTATTGTTGGCTATTGCTACAAATATATCCCAGCAACTTAAGACTTAAGGTTTTGTGCTCCAGGGACACATTTTTACATCCTCTTTCATCTGCAGTCAAACACAGTCCACACATCTGACCCATCAAGCCAAACTATGACACTGTTGCCATAAAAATAAGTTGCTCAAGGAATCTATCACCTTTGTTCACAGTAAGATAAGGTCACACATGGAGAAAGCCACACAGCGCAAACACTCCAATCTCATTCACATATATGCATACACTCTAAAAAAAATGGTGCTATATAGCACTAAAAGTGGTTCTTTGGGTCGTAATCATAGGGGAACCACTTTTGGTGCTGTATAGCACCAAATCTTGGTGCTTCAGTGGTTCTTCAGTGGTTCTTTGGGGTGATTAAGGTGCTATATAGCACCGCTGCCATACAAAGAACCTGTTAAGCTCCTTTAAAGGTTCTTTACGAGCCAAAGAACCACTGTTGGTGCTGTTTAGCACCATTTTTGTTGAAGAAATACAGTCCAATATGGCACCTCTTATGGTTCTACATAGCACCATTTGACAAAGCTGCTGTATAGCACCTTTGAAGATATGCTGCTATATAGCAGCAAAAGTGGTTCCCGTATGATTACGAGCCAAGAACCACTTTTAGTGCTATATAGCACCATTTTTTTTAATGTTGATGGATAAACAACCACTCGAGAACCAGTGACATTTGGCACCATGTCAAACCTGTCATGAAAAGAATATCTAAATGCGTGAAAGCGATTTGAGCCCAACACCAGAGAGTAATAGTGATTTTATTTTATTTTTTTTAATGTTTGATAAATTAGACAGTTACTCCAGCACTGACAAAATCCTCACGTCTGCTATGGAGGTACTAAAAATAAAACTGTGAATAAGATACATTCTTTAAATTAGACTTAAAAGGGGAAGTGTGCCATTTCTATACCACCAAACAGGACAGTTTTCTGAACACTCTCGCTGTCTGCCATTGTTCAGGCAAACAGACAGTCCCGCCCTAATCTCACTCCATTGGTTGAGCCAGTGTTGCTGTGTTGTGAACATTAAATAAATAAATCCATGTTTTTTACCACAGCCTTACACTAAAAATATATAAAACAATTTAATATTCTATCCTATCCTAACAAACCATACACCAATGGAAAGCTTATTTATTTGGTTTATTCAGCCTTAAGATGATGTATAAATGTCAATTTAAAAAAAACTGTCACTTAAGACTGGTTTTGTGGTCCAGGGTCACATATAAGGAGTTGTTTTCTTTTGTATTCCTATATTTAATAGAAGTTAATCTGAAATGTCTGAATGACAATTATTACACTACAGTGAACTGAATGGATGTTAAATGTTCTTGATTGATTTCTTTGTATTATTTATTCATTCAGTTGCTGACTGTTGTATTCCAGAATGTCATGCTCCATGAACCTTTAAAGCCATTTTCATTATTGACTGTTGTAAATACTTCCTCAAATGCCTATGAAATGTTAAAACTGAACTTATGTCAGTGAATTTGAGTCTGATGTAGTAAATATTGATACAATGTTTGCCTTTTAAGAGTCTAAAAAGATTTTTTTCAAACAGTAATTCAGTGACATTTCACACAATGAAATTACACTTATCAAAGGTGAAGAAATTGCTTAATATAAAATACTAGATTTGTATTTATTTAAATATTTGTTTTTAAAAATGTGAAATCCAAGCTGATCTAGTCATAATCTGTGATCATAAACACACACACACACACACACACACACAATTTTAAAATTTCATTTCCAGACTGAGAAAAGAAGAAAGCAGTGGAAAGAAAGAAAGAAAGAAAGAAAGAAAGAAAGAAAGAAAGAAAGAAAGAAAGAAAGAAAGACATAGATATTTCTATACTGAATATTTTTAGATGACCAACCAATGAAAAGCAGTTTCTTCTGGAACAAAGTGTCTTTTGATCATAAAAGGATGTTGAGAGGATCCATAAATACACACACTCAGACATAATATCAGAATCAATCAGTTCCAGCAGTGAGTCCTTGAGAACAGCTCCTGACAGATCATTTATGAACACTGGTAATAATAACATGCAGCCACGCAAAGGTGCCTCAGAATAAAGCGCAAGCATTCTTACAGGAATACTTCAACAATATAACAATTCTGTCATTATTTACTCAATGTAGTTTTTCTTCTTCTATCAAGTGCTATGCTGGGGATGTGTCCACCTCCTAAATGTTTAAATGCCGCACACATGTATTATAAAATAAGTCCAATATAACTCATGGATTTTACAAGTATTCAAAATCACTGGATCATAATTTTCTCCTCGCCTTGTGCTTACAGTATGTTCAAATCAAAGCCCTGAAACACACTGTGACAACACTGGTATAAGTCACTGATGCTAAAACAAGCCAGGCACAAGATGTTATGAATATGCTCACCTCGTTTTTGGGTGAAGGTGGCAAGGTCAGTGTGTTTATGATATACGGAGCTTCACTGATCTCACAGCATTTCTGAAAATCAGCTGCGTTTGTTTTGTAGGATCCAGCATCCTGTGACTCTACAGAGCACGAGTGCTTTGGAGATGGATGGATGGATAGATTGTCTTGTGTTAATAGCAAAGCAAACAGCCTCATATGCAAATGTATATGTAATGTGAAATATATTGTTATATGAAATAAAAGCATACATGAAACAATCTCATATAATAACATATATATTTTTCTAAGACATACAAATTGGCTATGTATGTTTATGTACATTTTTGGAGATATTGTATGGTATCCACATATATATCTATCCTAAAATAACATTATTTAAGTAATTATAAAATATAGTCATTTATTTTAATATAGCGTTCCTATTATTAACATATTGGCTGTTTATCAGTGCTTATAAAGCACATATTCTGCATGAGAATATTCTACATCCCTTATCTTACCCAATACCTAAACTTAACAATTGCCTTACTAACTATTAATAAGCAGCCAATTAGGAGTTTATTGAGGCAAATGGCATAGTTAATAGTTTGTTAATAGCAAGAATTGGACCTTAAAATAAAATGTGACCATACATATAGATAGAACATATGTAAACATAAAGATTTGTCTTTTAGCCTATATGTTGTTTTAATGAAGTTGCATATACTGTATAAATAAACTATATATTTTGAGACATACGTATATGAACATTGAATGTTATAAGTGACATATATGGCAACAGCATTCTTGATATAGGATAACGTGTCATATATTACGTTTCCGTATGAGGCATCTCGATTCAGTGGCAAAATCAGTGAGCCATGCCTGTAAAAGCACAAATACAAAGAAAAAAAAAGTTTACCAGTATAGGGTCAGAAAAAAAATGCAAGACAAGGCTTACACAATTTCCCTTCTGTGTTTCTAACGTCTAGATGAAAAAGAAGAAAAAGCCTTGCAAAGGGTCTAACTCTGAGAGAAATGCTGTAATAATGTCGATGAGGTCAGCGCATGTCGACACTAAGGCTCTGGCTGCTGCTATGTGTTCTTTCTAATTAGAATAACATTATCACCGCAGATCCGGGCTAAAGCTGCTGGGACTGGAGCGGGTCTGTGTGAGTAGATCTCATTAAGCCAGCGCAGACTCAAACGCGCAAACAGATGTGCGCGGATTTGTGAACTTGGCACGAGCAGGCGAGCCTCTCAACGCAGCCAAATCCGCAGGCATGAGATTCAATACGCTTTCGTTTTTCATGGCAAAACGCCCGTTTCTCAAGTGCATTCACTCTATCTTCTGTCTTCCTTTTCCTCAGTCGTTTTTTCCTCTTTCTTTCGTTCGCAGGGTCTTTGTTTTGCGACTTGCCACCTCCGTGTAACTCCGGCAGCCCACGCGCGGCAATGTGAAGTGCTCTGATTTGAGGAACCTTGCGCTGCAGGGGGACCGAGATTAGAGACCCGTGCGAAGCGGGAGGAAATGTCAGCCGCTGGTTTGAAGCGTTCATGCTTCGGCTGGGGTCGCAACATGAGCTCGAGGCGCACGGGGTCGCCGGCTCGAATCTAGCGGCGCGGCCAATAATGAGATGTAATGGCCCTTCATCATGCGTTATCAATAGAGGGAATAATACGGACACGGTCAGCGAATGTACCGCAAACTCTTTGAGCGACTTGGAGGACAATTACTCAAGATCCGCGGCAGACAGGCCGTAATTACAAATCCATTTACCGGGCGCTGAGAATAATGAGGAAACTGCGGAGGTGAAGAGTTTTTCCCTTCTCTCCGACGCAGCCGCTTAATGTCTTTAAACGAGGACAAAGCACATATGTTCAGCTAACGCAGCAGAAGCTTTATGATGAAAGTCTTGATAACTTATTGGGTCCCTATACGGGAGATTATTAAAGGTGAAGCTCTGGAAAACTTCACTCAGACAGACTTGTCTCATGAAATGTGCGCTTGTAAAAACCCCAAGTGCTCCTCTGAGGGCGTCTGCCTTCATTTCAGAGCTGTGCTGCCAGTCCTGGGGTTTGTAGGACAGTTTGGAATAAGTCCGATTCTCTGAATCTTAAACTGATGTTACTCTAGGAACTAGCTTAGAGGAAGACACTGATTGATTTATCAAAGCATTGCCGAATGCCAGCACAGCCAACAGTGTGTGATGTAAAATATGGATAAAATGTAGAGCAAGTGCACATAATATAGGACTGCTTTCAGCAGTCAGTAAAATCATCGGAAAGATGCAAACTTTATTTCCAAAATGCTAAAATTATACATAGTGCGTCAATTTAATACACTTTAGTTGATTCAGCCACAGTGAAGGTGGTCAAATGCCATTTGAAATATAATTACCAAAGGTAGAACTCATATTGTATTTCTACTGATTTGCTGCTTATAGGTTTTCTGCCCAAAAGTGTCTGGATGACAGAGAAGCAGGTTGTAGAGAAATTCCTTCCACTATTCATGTGCTCCCAAACACATTTGTTTTTTGGACACTATAATGAGAATAAATTTTCATTTTAGTTAATAATGGAACCATAAGGGCTACAATCATTTTTCCCCTCTGAATCAGAAAGTCAAAATATCATCAACCTGATTTGCACAAAACTTGGCATATACCATCCCAAGAACCTCAGAAAAAGAAAAAAAATAATAAAATAATTTTGAGTTATCAAAGCATTTGTAAGATATAAGCAAATTAAATAGTCTAGCACATTTAATAGCATTGCACATTTACGTACAACAGTTTGATCAAGAGATATTTAATTTTGACTTGCAATTTTTTTTTTTTTTTTAATATCTAAACATTTTTTTTATATTTTTGATTGTGGCCCATAATAACTAAATGACCCATATCTTGTGACCACAACATCAAGTCTTTACAAAACTTTGTACACATGGACAACAGGACATTTCTGATGCTCAGGGGCAGCAATTTATGAATTGTCAGCAATTTATTTGTAACTGTGATTGACAGCTGTAATATTAAAATTTTCCACTAGATATCATTTTAAGTATAATCATTATCTGTCAATGTGAATAGCTGAATATTTGCTGATTTCCTTTTTAGGTGTCTCTTTTGGGTCTAGCATGTATTTTTCCAAGCTCTTTCATCGAGACTTACAATATCAGTGGAGATTCAAGACTGTTGCCTTTGCAGTAAAAACACATAAAATTTGGAAATATAAAGGGCAGTTGTATCACCTAGTCATCCATACTGCTGAACTTTTAAAAAATATTAATAAAAATTGATATAAATATTTATTTATACATAAAAATATGAAAATATATCTGTAATTTTATCCATTGACTTTACAGACATTTCCATTAACCATAAAACACAATGCAATAAAGTACAAAACTGCACCTGTAAAAGATCAATAGAGAAAATTCCTTCATATTAATACAGTACATTGTGCCCTATTTTTATGGATTTTTGGACCTCAATGATTGCCTTTTACTGCTATATTTTGAATAGTAATAAAACAATGTGATTTAAGCACTAAATCCAGTAGAACATCAGCTCTAACAGCAGATTTTGAAACACTTAAGACAGATGTTACTGCCGTCACCTCACAGTAATTGGCTGCTTCTCAGGGTTTTTCACTGTTAAGTTGTATAAAAGCTGAGCATCTTTCCACAATCCACAGTGTGAGTGTGTCAACTAGTATTGGCCATGTCACATTTTTATTGGTGGCTGCTACATGTGATTTAAATGTTGTAATTGTATGCAATGAATTACAAAATTTATGGGATAAAACAATATAGTCTGATATTTTTTGTATGTGAGCTCCACATGTTCTATTGTTTCTGCCTCATTATAAGCGTTTTTCCTCCTTCTCCTTCTGGGGCAATAACAGTAGCCAATATGGAAAATTTCTTTCTGAAAACAAGCCCACCCTTTGACAACTAGCTTTTGTCTTCCACGTATTTACCTATGTATTACTGTTGGTTTGTGAATGACAGAACTAAAATAATCAGGCTTCTAAACATTCCTGTAGAAGTTTACAAAATAAAGATGGACCTAAGCACAGAAATATACATTTATTTACATAAGAACTCAGGACTATACACAGGCACAGGATAACTAAATATAACACAACAAAAACAGTCAAGTGAACTGATCAAAACACAGGGCTAAAATACACAGGGAAACATTAGGGACTAAATGAGATAATTAACTAGACACAGGTGTAACACATGAGGGCAAATCAAGAACCATGGCAACTGATAAACACAGACAAAGCAAACATTTGCCTTGTCCAAATACCCACACTTGTGGTCTTGGCCACTTAAGCGTGCGTGTGCACGACACGAAGTAAGCACGCAAGACTGCCCTTACGAAAAAGAAGTTTATTCAAGTGTGCTATTAGTATACTTCTTTTAAACTAAAAAATAAGAAAGTATACTTTTAGTTTACTTTTTTATGTACTTCTCAGAAATATACTTAAAATTACATTTAAGTATACTTGACTTATATATTAAATATATTTGAGCTATACTTGTGCTCCTACAATCCGTGTTTTCATTGTTATACGGTAGGGGGCGCTAGTACACATCTACTGTACAGAATTTCCTAAAAACACAAGCGAAGAAGAAAAAGAAACAGCAGATGCTTCCGCATGTAATCTAACACCATCATCAGACATAAAACAGCATCAAAACTGTGTAACAAATAAAATGTCGAGGTAATATGAAGAGGTAATAATGACTGTCAAGCTTTGGGGTGTTGATCGACTCCATCTACGTTTTGATTATCATTCTGAACCCAATTCATAGTCTTTTTTCAGCTTTTTGTTCAAAATGGTGTTTATTTCTTTATTTCTTATGAAACTTACCCACATTCAAGTGTTTAAAAAAGAATTCATGAGAATAAAATGTTTTTGTTTACAGATACTCTGTTCTTTCTTTTGATGTTTTGTATGTTCAGATATTCATACAACAAAATATATACAAATTAATACCTAAATAGGGACATAGTAGTATACTTAAACTATGATGTAAAATTCACTTAAAGAAAACTTACGAGTATGCTTACAGTATAAAACTACTAAACTAGTAGTTTACTGAGACTATACTTCAAAGTGTACTAAAAATGCTACTACAAGTATTTAATTAGTAAACTATCAGTATACCTATAAGTTCACTTTTAGTACAGTTGCAGTACAAGCTAAAAACATTGATGAAAACTAGTTGTGTACTCAAAGTTTACTACTGTAATACTTAAAGTATGCTTAAAAGTATATTTTTATATACTAGAAAGTGGGCCAATTTAGTCCCAAGGAGTATTGAAATAGTACACTTACAAGTATACTACTAGTACACTGATATTTGTATGCTTACTACATAAAGTACACTTAAAAATCTACTTGAACTTTACTTAAGTATAGGCCTACTTAATAAAATAAACTTTAAGCATACTTCTTTTTGGTAAGGGTGTCCCAGGTCTTAAACACACGGAAGCACAGTGCGCTTAAAGCACACTAAACCCACTCTGGAGCGCTATTCAAGGCTTAGTGTATCCCATCATGCATCATGTTTTGGAATAAATCATGAGATCTTTGCTGAGATCTCACGAGAGGTCACAAAAACCTTTCCAATGTAAGTTAAATATTACAGTTTTTTCTCAATTGCTTAAACACATTTGTCCACTCAGACATCACATTTTCAAAACAGTTAACACACAGGGTGAAACTGAAGCTCAATGGCCAAAATGACCCATTTTGTTTGCAAAATGCTCCAACACTCTCAAAACATTAAAAACAATCAACATAAGCAAATACTTCCATCAAACACCACAACTTGGCCAAATTAATTTATTCTTTCAATCAATCATTACACAACGGACAACAAAATACAAAACACAGCTATCGATATGAAATTACACTGTTCAAACTCAGAAGTGTTGAATATAGTTTAAAAAACAAACAAACAAAGGAGACTTATGGGTGGGAATATCTAAAAAACAATATAGAGAGTTAAAATACTCAGAACTTCACATTGGATGTTTTCCCTTGCAGTGTTGCCAAATCCATCAACAGCCCTCTCTCTTTAGGTGAAACCAGTCTTTCAGTTAGTGCATCAAAAAGTAGTGATGAGGCATTCTGTATTGAACTGATAGTTTTTATGTGGCAAAGGACTCCATCATTGGAGATGGCAGCACACATGGTACATGCATGGTACAGCACAGTATGGTTCACTTCTGGGGGTTTTCCACTGGGTACAGCACCTGGTGCCTGGTACTTTTTTCAGTACCACCTTGGCTGAGGTTCCAAGTGAACGGTACCGTTACCAAAACGTGCGGATCCAGCGAGACCGTGATGGAGCGACGCGGAATGAAAAAGTTTTTCAGGAGTCACGGCAGTAGAGGCGGCACAACTATAACGACACGTGAATAATCCCGCCCACTCTAAAGCGGTACTAAACTGCAGTGGAAACGCAAACAGAGCCGTGCCGAGCCGAGTCGTACCACGCAGTGGAAAAGTGCCAATGGTGATACTGGTGCCCCTCTGACCTGGCACTGCAATAGAGACCCTCTGCCCAATAAACGTTTCTCCCGTGTCTCCTCACATTCCACATAAACTCATTTGTGATGTGCTGCCTTCAGCTTCAAGTACATTATTCTCCAAAAAAAAAAAAAAAAAAAAAAAAAAAATTTCATAGAGTAAATTATTCCAGTTGCATGTAACTGTATGGTTTAGCAATGCATTGCAATAACAACAATAAAGCATATCAAAATTGACATTATGACAAATACATAAATGGGACTGATGAAACATCTGCATTACTGTAGACACAGTTTGTACTGTTTGTTCTACCAACAGGGCAATACAGTAAAATTGAAATACACAATGGTATACAGTAACATTGTGACTTACCTGTTATCATTTTGAAAAATGCCTGGCAATAGATGCCACAGTGCTCCGACTCAGAATTGGTTGGACCCTTTGTCCAGCCTCTCTAAAGGACAAACTATAATGGATGACATGGTCAATAATTGTTTCCTGATTTTCATTTGAAACTTGAGCTGTGTTTTCTCCTTTTACAGTAATGCAACTCCTCCACCATGTATGCAAACTTCTCTTTCTCTGGTCCCTGCCATGGTCTTTTACTCTCCTTCCATGCTTTTGGCCTCTTTGATCCATACTTGCAAATAGCAGGACAGAGGTGGAATCTTCTGTAGAGGGATGAGGACTGAATGCTAATTGAAG
Organism: Tor tambroides; assembly: GCA_021397915.2. Classification (NCBI taxonomy): domain Eukaryota; kingdom Metazoa; phylum Chordata; class Actinopteri; order Cypriniformes; family Cyprinidae; genus Tor; species Tor tambroides. The sequence goes on along the minus strand of JAFVLL020028963.1, from coordinate 3,322 downwards.
AGTTGTGCAAACAAGTTTCACACTGTGCATTGTAGATTCATAATTATGCAAGTACTTTCTATCAGCTGTGAATACATGTTTTCCTTTTGTTCAACACAGTGAATTGAACAGAGTTTGGGGTCCTTCAATGAGATCTGTGGTGACTCTTTTGACAAAGGGTGTGAAAAATGTGTGAAAGAAATGAAAAAGTGTTAAGGCATTTGAAAGAGAAGACTTCTTTGCTAAGAATGTGATGAAGATCAAGTGGATCCCAGTTTCACTGAGTGTGTCTTAGCAAATGAGAAAAACTGTAATATAATAATTACATATTATTACATGTAATTTGGTAGAAAAACAAAGTGTTGCACTTTTTATTGGTGCAGAGATGAGTAGTGGTGATATTTATTTTGTACAACATTTGCAACTGCTTTTCGTCACTTTATTAGAAGCACCACAAATTAAATTGTGTCATGTTATAAGGACTACTGAACAGATATTTAGAGGCTGATTTTAAAATGCAAAGTATTTAAAATAAAAATAAAGCTGTGTAAACACTTGCATTTTTACAACACTATAAGTGTGTCCCAGCAGGTAATGAAAAGTTCGACACACACTTGTGGTCTTCATCCTCACTTGGACACTTGGGCCAAATACAGGAAATACATCAGCATGTAAGTAGTCGAGTGCTCAAGTGCAAAGACCGCATGTGTGGGTATTTGGACAAGGGGTTAGGCTGGCCACACACTAGATGATTTTCAAATCTTAACCGATTTTAAAACCATGTTTGATATTTACGATTTGAGTTCGGGGACGCTCCGTCTCGATCGTGAGCAGTTAAAAGATCATAATGACACCACACAATAGAGGATTTTTTAGACAAATTGAATCTCTTGAATCGGGCGACATAAGCATGACACATCTGTTCAGTGTGAATCAAAGATGTTATCCCAGCAGCAGTTAGTCTCATGCCATGTATAGCACATTTCCATTGTCTTGTTCTGAATTCTCTTCATTTCTTTGGTTCTGGAATGCACTGGAATGCCATGTGATGTCCAATGAGAAAAACTATCAGAGATCCAACAGAGGGCGGTAGGCCTCAGTCGCTGCACACGCACTCCCAGTACGACCCAATTCAAAAAGCAATTATCTGAGTGTGTACTCCTGGGCCGATGAATAGACTGCTTCTAAAGTGCCATATTAACCTAGTTGAGAAGTATCGATTGGGGTCCCTGTCCAAACGAAGAGGCACAAGAAAGCGTTGGAAACAGAGACGGTGAGAGAGATGCATCTGTATTCCATTGGGTTCTATCCTACAGTCGTAATGAGGTCTTGAACAGGCTGGGACTCTATTCTTCAGTGCTGTTTGTAGCAGGGATGCTTTCCACTGGGCTCTTGAACTCCAGCAAATGTCTCACTTTCCCTCATTCACTCCAGTATCTCTCCCTGTCTCTCTCTCTTGTTTAAATAGATGCAGATGTCATATTTCTAAAATCATTGAAAATATTTGAGTGTTATGAGAATATTTAAGGATTATGTTCAAATCAAAATAATGTTCCTGGTCATAACAGTACAGTCATACAGCATTTAATAAAGTAGAGAATAGAGTTCCACAAGAGTCAAGGGACAGAAATTAATATTCCCTTTAAGGGGCAATATTTGATTTCTTAAATTGATTTTCAGGGGCATTTTTACCTTTATATTTTTTTTTTTACCTTATTACATGTATGTGTCACCTTTTATGTCAGATTCTTGCTTTTAATTTGAATTAAAATAATAAGACACTTAAAGACTGTAACTGACCCTTTGTAAAAACCCGCCCACCTTAGTTACTGTTGCTACGTCAGACAAGCCATGCCGTTCTCACGCCACACATCATGTTCTCACGCAGTGAATAATACATTGTGGAGCAAAGAGGAAACTGACAACGTGCTGACAGACAAGACAGAGCAGGTTACTTTTACTATGAAACAAAGTCTCAGCTTTCAACTTGTGTAATGTTTTAAAGAAATTCAATCAATAAATGCCTTTTTGTGGCTCTTTAATATGTTGTGACAGATCGCTGTAGCGCCTCAGTTCAAGCGGCACATGAGCCGATCGTCTCTTCCTCTTTACTAGCTATATCACAAAATAAACATGAATGAATATCAGAAGATATCTTGTTTCAACCACGGGAAGACGTAAGTACACACAATTTTTCAAGTTCAAGTCCACCAACACTAATTTACTCTCCTGCCTGGTTTGTCTGACAAAATGGCAGATTCAGCATTAGGATTTGATGATCAGGCTTTTTTAATGCAGCTCAAAGATGTAATGAATGCATTTACACTGCAATTACAGCTGCATAAATAATGCTATGAGTTTGATGTGTTAGTGAACAGTGAAATATAACATTATTTAACCCTTAAATGCATACCTCAGGTCTTTAGTGACCCAGGACATCATTCACTACCCTCTTGCTCCTTCATTTTTTAAAGTTAGACATCAACTTTATTAGTATTCCTCAATCTATCCATTATAAACAATATAACAAAAACTATATATATTAAAGAATGCCTGTTTTCTGATTATTTTTTTGTAAAAAGTGTATAGGGTCGCTAGAGACCCGAGGTATGTAAATGTGTAAGTATATTTTTCTTGCACAACTATATTTACATATCTGATGACTCAATGGGTCCTATCATACACCTGGCGCAATGCAGCGCAAGGCGCGGCACAAGTGTTTTTGCTAGTTTCAGCCTGATGCAGTTCTCATTTTCCCGTCCTGCGCCGTGTTGTTTAAATACCAAATGCATTTGCGCCCATTTGTGCGCCCATGGGCGTGCTGGTCTAAAGAAGAGGTATGTTCAGGTGCATTGTTGGCGCGTTGCTAATTTGAGGAACTGAAAATAGACTGCGCCATAGACCAAGTCAAACCTGATCTAAAGTCTAAAGTCAATGGCGCAATATTTTTTTTGTTATTTAAAGAGTGCGTTAGTAGAAAATGCGCCTCTGGCCAGGTCCACAACGTGCGTTCACTTTGCTGGTAACACTTTAGAATACTGTTCCGTCGTTAATGAATAACTGCACAGGAACAAATGACTAATGCACTATTAACATTGTAGTAACTACTATTACCTAACAAGAAACTCTCATTAACGATTTAGTAAGTAATAGCGCTCAGTTGAAACTGGTAGTTCACTATTAGCTAATCAATAACTACTATTTTTTCATATATCCTGGAGAACTACTAAGAACTACTGTATACAGGTTCATAATTAATGTGAATTATGCATAATGAATAATTAATTCTAAAATGAAGATCATGGTAACCCACTAGTAATGACTCAAGTATTACCAAATCCTT
>JAFVLL020028962.1:0-18736 GCA_021397915.2 Tor tambroides | reverse complement strand
TTGATGAGGACGTACAATCACACACCAACATACATAATCGATGATGTTCCCTCGGTCCAAGAGTGACGCGCTAGGGGAGAGAGACATTCAGCTATGCCGTCCGTGTGGTGAAAATTGGAGCGAGCAGGGCTGAAGTGAGGATTTTTTGGAGTTAATTAAAAAGTCAGAGCGTAATCTTAATTTATGACTTATCTGAAGGCAGGGAGAAGGGGCAAGGGAGACGAGAGGGGTGAGAGAAAGAGGAGTAGACGTTTGATCTTCCTATTAGAAGTTAAAAGTGAGGCCTGTTGGGTGACTTCGCATGAATTCATTTTGGCTCCGGCTCCGGCGCTTCTGCAAGTTATCGGCGGGAAACGATAGCCCTCTCAAACCCTCGTGCACACATCGCTTTCCGCCTGAAAGCTGCTCTCGCAGAGGGGATAAGAATATTACGATGTTTAGGAGATGCCAAAGACTCTCCAAGAGCAAGAGAGAGAGCGAGAAACAAGGAGAAAAAGTGGGAAGCCTGGGGCTTTGATCAGTGGAGGAAGAGTGACAGAGATTTAAAGGCAGCTGTTGTGTTGTCATCTTAATGCTGCTGGGAGGAATGATACAACGGCCTCATATCAGCTCAGGCGCACCATTGATCTGCTGAATGTCATTGCGACAGCTCAACCCGGCAAAATACTGGCTTAGACCAACCCCCAGCATCAAAAGCCCGTCAAAGCGAGCGGGAGACGGTCCGCGTCAGCCCTTTGACACTCTCTCGCTCGGCCCAAGCTTCATTTGCACTGCTCATTTGTGCCTGACTCAAAACCAAAGGCTTATTTACAGCTTTCACAGATTGGTTCTCACTCTTTGATTGGTGTCTTCGTCAATCTCAGCTTCGTGACTGAAAACAAGAACTTTTTTCCCCATCGGAGCCATTAGGGAATGAAAAGTTAGCTGTCGGTCTCAGCTAACAGCTAAACGGATCAAAGCTGATGGAAACACCTGAGGGAAAAATGTGCTAGGACCCTCACCCACCCATGTGGAGACAGCTGTATGAGCTTTTACAAATGTCGTTCGGGACTTAAAGAGAATGCATTTGTGCTGCAGTGCCTCATTATGGAGGTGGAGCTCCAATTCCAGCTGGTTGAAGGAGGTTTATGGAGCCACTCACATAGCCATCAGCACTTAATAGGAGAACCTGCTACGACATAATGTGCGATGTTTGTCAGCTCACTCAACGTACTGTACCCTTTGCAGTGAAGATTGTTGTGTTTTTACGGTGATGTGTAATGCACATTATTGGCTCTGGTTTGATGGCTTTATAATGAGATGTGTTCTGTTAGCCTTTTTGTTAGCATGTCCTGAGACATCTGCATTGTACTTGTGTTGTATTACTTGTACAATGTTAAAAATATAATTTTAACAGTAAAAGACTGTAAATATGCTATGATAAAAGACCTTTAATTGGTTAATAGTGAGTTCCTTTACTACTGAGTATACAGTGAAAAATCTAACAGGAAATTCCATGTGATTTTACAGTAAAATACTGTTAAATATAGATGTTTTCAGAAGTGGAATTACAGTGGGAAAAAAATGTAAATTGATATTCCCAAAATTCACTGAGGAGCACTTAACAGTTGATGGTTTTTCACTGAAATAACAATGAAATAAATAGGTTAGTATAGGTTGGGATAGTATATTAAGTTCTGGCAACCACAGAGGTCACACAGTGGTTTTTTTTTTTTAATTCCATATTGGTTATTTTTTTTTTATTTATTTATTTATTTAGCACTGTTACAATCAATAAAATCAATATCAGGCTGATAATGTTAATATTGGGTCTGATAATTTTGCAGATTAACAATCCTCTCGTACCTTAATTTCAATCAGTCAGTCAATCAATAAATCAATCAATAAAAGGCAGTTAAAATGAACATAAACTGTGTCAAAAAAGAGGGCTGAAAGATGTGAAACTCGTATTTTTGTTGAAATTCTTGTATTAATTAAAAAAAAGTATATATATACTTTAATGTGTATATAATGTATATTGTAAATGTGTAATTTTGGCTTTAAATTTGTCTAAATTATCATGAATTTTCATGTTAACTGGATCCATTTCAGTACACTGTAAATGGCATACTGTAACAACATTGTTTACTTTTTTAATTAGCTACACTGTAAAAAAAAAAAAAAAAAAAGTTGAGCCAACTTAAAATTTTAAGGCAACTAGTTTCAGAAGATTTTTGAGTTCTCTCAACTAATTTTTGTAGGAGATTCTCAACTTTTTGTTGTATAAACTTAAAACAATAAATTGAGAAAACTCAAAAATCTGCTGAAGCTGGTTGCCTTAAAATTTTGAGTTGGCTCAACTTTTTTTTTTTTTTTACAGTGTAAGGGACTAGTTGTTTTCAGTCATCTCAATCATTTTCTCCAGTGATTTCACAATTTCCGTCCATATAGCTTAACTTATTGAACCCAAAACATTGTTTTAGAAGCTCAGCTACTTGAAATTGGCTTTATGAGTACTGACACTGTTACATGACACTTCTATATAATTTGTGAAGACAGGGACATTAAAATAAAATACCAAGAGACGAGAGAAAAGTGTAGAGAAACAACATTATCTCAGATAATCATACAATGTTCTCATCTCCTGACTGTTAAAATCATCCAAATTAGCGGTAAAATCTAAGATATTTCTCTGTGTAACATATATTTCTTTCAGAAACACAATCAGAATGGAACAGAACCAGGCAATCATTTGAATGAGGGCCAGAGGTAAATGACTATATAGTTTTGTATTCTAGGTTATGCGGGGTTGTGTCTGGATTGCTAATTGCTTCATTTACTGTCTGCCTGCATCTGTACGGGCTGTATTTAAAACAGCCATGCACTAGAGAAGTCAGCACTGGTAGAGATGAATCCAGCTCCATACAGAAGAGTTAGACTACATCAGTCATTGAGTCATCACATGTCCTCACCCTCCACTTCAGAGAACAATAGCCACCCCAATTATACGGTTTTAACCATTAGTTTGGAAGATGCAGGTTTTTCAATGCTTGTTCCAAGAACTATAATTAAAAACTGAATGTCTATGTTTAGCGATAGAAAATTTAGTGCTTTCGAAATGGTTCCAGAAAAAAAATGGATGGATGTACAAATGTTTCCAGCAGTGAGTGGCAGGAATACTTGGATATCATCTGCAAATTAATGGCAACGTTAAATGCAAGGTTTCTTTGGACTCTTATAGTGACCCTTAATGGTTCATATTTAAATAGTGGAAGTGCATCTACACTGTCAACAGTCCGTCAGAGATTTTAAAGTGGTTTGTTCATTGTCTGTCAACGGTTTTAAAGTGATTTGGCAATGAACAAATGTAGGTAGTTGCATAGTTTTGTGAGCTACCTTTCCAAAGATACATGTGGACACATATGCATTATGTAACTTCAAGCAGGACCATCAGACTCATACCACTGAGTAAAAAAGGAATTAATTCTCCAGCTGTAATTTTATATTCAATGCTAAAAAGTTAGGGATAATAATAAACAGAAATTACTTGTGTTTGTTAAATGCACATTACAAAATGCACAATTTTGTTTTATCGCCAGTCATTTGTTTTGTTCATTTTTTTCTAAAGAATAAATAAAAAGTTTTCAGTATTTAAAAATCCATTAAATGAAATTGGACTGAAGCAATTAACCACTCGAGTGAGTAATAAATCAATCATCACAAACCAATAGTCCTAGATTCTTCTGCGTGCTTTGTTTCGTCATTTGGGTTGAATCATCAGTGGATCGAACAGTTCAAGTGTCATAAAAACAAATCAAATGTTTGTATCCTATAATTTAGAACATTTTTAGTTTAGTTCTCCAAGCAGTCCACTTATGTAACCACTGTCATTTACCAGTTTCTCTACTCATATTTTAGCATTTTATGTAGAATTTTAATAAAATCACGGGACTCGTACCTTTTGGAATATTCTAAAATAATTTATAAACATCATCAGACAGGTGAAAGTTTGATAAAACATTCATATTAATTGGTGTTAAAAAGTAATGCTTTCTTTGCAGTAACACATCCACTCACTCTCAATGCTGTTAACAAGCTAGCATACAGAGTGTGTTTATACAGTTGTATACAGACTCATACTGTGTGCTTAGATGTTTGTTCCCTAAGACTGAAAATAAAACTTACAGTACTAATTACTTGATAAACCGAGTGCTAACTGAATTCCTGGAGAAGATGCTGCAAACCATGGTGAAAACTCTAAAAATGGTGTTGCAACAAAACAGATTATTCACCAAGTTTTTGCTCTGAAACACTTTTCTATTACTTATTCTGATTCAGAATCTAGCTTTTCAATGGTTGACCTTGTCCTGAATAATATAAACTAATAAACCTTAATTGTCATCCTTGCTAGGGTTTTGTATTTTGTGTTTTGTAACCTGAACTGATCATATCATAATCATATAATGATCACAGATAATTATAAACATGTTGGATTAAACGTGAAATTTAGTTGTAGAAATGTATTCCAGCTATCTTTGTTTTATTTACAACTTCAATATATATGTGTATATACAGTGTATATATATATATATATATATATATATAGCAGTACAAAGTGTAGCATGGCTTTGAGATCACAAGACATCAGCCGAACCTCACTTCAGTCCACACAATACATAAATAAGTGAAAGGCCAGCATAAGAGATGAGTGCATGCAACCTCAGGCTACTTCAAAGAGAAGAAAAAAATAGAGAGCAGAGATGAAAAAGAGCTTTGCAGACGTGTGACTCTGTTAGTAGGCTGGTACGCTGCCCACACACTGACCCTGAAGCTTAGAAGAGACCTGAACGCACTCTTGCACACCCATCCACACACAGGTGTATTTGCATTCAGCCATGTTCGCGCACATACACAGTCCGATACATATTCATTACGACACTTCCTTCCGCTCTCACACCCACATGGCAGCAGCTGGATGACCTTTTGCTCCCATGACACATACTATCCAGTGTACATCACATGAGACCTGGTGGAGGAATGACAGACCAATACAATTCGGAGGACAGAAAAACAACGAAATTCTGATTCGGTGATTTGTACAAAGCCGAACCGTGGCTTTCTGAGAATCCGAGGGTTGCATTATTGCTGATATAGATTGGTCAAGTTCCTTTGTGTAAGGCTCAGGTGCTCATATTACTGACCTGCTCCATGTTCAGAGAACAGGATGATTTCCTCTGGGTTCCTCAACAAACAGTCTTCATTATTAGTTTCTAACTCCAATGTTGCCCAATAAATTCCTCACGCTCTTTCTCTCGAATCTCAGTGTCAGTGCAAATTTGTCAGGAATTCCAACATTCCCAAAGCGACTGAAGTGGGAGAAACTCACAAACTATCACAAAACTACTGGCCAGCTTTTGGTATTAGAAGCACATTTTTACACACATTTTTATGTGCCAAAAGTAACTAACATTACTGTAATACCCTTTACTCAAGAGGGTTTTTGCTGCTTATTTAATTTAGTTAATAAAAATGAGCTAATGCAACACAAACATTTTGTCACAACTCAATTTCAGTGCATTCAATCAAATTAAACATATAAAATGGAAATACACTTGATTTGCATTGGGACTATGGGAATCATTTTCACTATAACTGGATGTACGAGAATCCAAATCCAAATCCATTTTCTGTTGAGTTTACTAAATGAATACATGGTAATTTATTTATTTATTTTTAATAATTTATTTAAATCTTTTTTTAAAGGCCGTTAAATTGTATTAAATGTGTGTTTTTCTGCTTTTTTTATTTATTTATTTTTCCCTAAATTTTAAGATCATTGAACATTGTTATTTGTAAGTGGATTATATGATTGTTTTTACATTTATTAATATTACATATTTCTTTAAAATGTTAAAAAGTTCAAATTCTAAATTTAATTAAGTACAGTTACTAAAATATATTTTTGAGTAATCCATCTTCCATCTTCAACTATATATTGTGATAAAATAGCATTCATTAAGCATATTTCAGAATTCACCATTTTTATTTTCATAACTACTTACAATTGCACTGACCTCAAAGATATGAGGACTGAAAAGCACTGTAAAAGTGATCAATATGAGTTGTCTAGTCTGCAGTTGGAGAAGAATAGATCGAAGCTGTTATTCACTGAAATTCTTGACACCTGCTTGGAGTTCTTGAGAGACATAATGTTTTAATAAACAGTCAATGATTTGTAAACAAATCGTTCTTTTGTGTCATATCAGATATATGTTATTATAATAATTAAATAACACAAGGAAGTAAAAATAAATGAAAAGGTATAGAAAATGAAAGGAATATCGGCGTGTGCGCTTCTCTCTCAATCTCCTTTACTCTGTTCTGGTGAGAGGAGTACATTTCCAGGGAAGGTGTTTTGTTTTTGTTTGTTTATATTTTTGTGTTTGGTTTTATTTTGGGATTTAGGAGTATGAACGCCCTCTACATTAATCTGCTGTCAAAAGGGGTGCAGAGATATTAATGTAGTACGCACACACATAAACAACCTCTGTTTAATATTTCATGTTTTCACGCTGTGAAAAGTGAAAACTGAAATAAAGAGTTTGATGGAGTTCTTCTCTCAAAGAAGGGGCTATGAATTATAAAACGGCTTTTTTTGTACTTTTAAACATCAAATTAAATTTACTGCCACACTCCTCAGACTAGCTTAACAATAAATATATGCATATGTTCACACATTTTGCATTATGTGGGGGCGACTAAAGTCCTCCGTGACCTTCATGATAATATTCCATTTATTATCAAGGCTTTTTTTTTTAGTCAAGAATAGAAGAATAGTGATATATTCAGATAAATAGGACCCAAAAATGTATATGTATTTATATAAATGATCATGTGACACTAATCTGAAGACTTTAGTAATCACTGCTGAAAATTCAGCTTTGTCATCACAGGAATATATATTTAAATATATTCAAACATAAAACATTTATTTTAAATTGTAAAATTATTTCACAATATTACTGTTCTTATTGTATTTTGATCAAAATAAATGAGCATATGAGACTTGTTTCAAAAAATGGTTTTGAAAAAAAAAATGTTAAAAAAATAAAAAATGGTTTTAAAAATGATCCCAATTTTTTAAATGGTAGTAAAAATGGAATGAAATAAGACGTGAAATGAAATCATAACTGCAACAATTTTCATGATGAAGCTAAATTAGATGGAAAAACGTATCTATATCAACATGATATGGCTAGATATGTACGCCTCTTCAATTCTTCTACATCCTGCATTTAATAAACATTACATTACGTGAACATCTTCCAGAATATTTTCTTTTTCCAGAATATGCTTTTCTCCACACACACTATGAGTAATGGAAGCACTGTAACGTGGGAATTCAGGCCTAAATTGGTTTCCCACTTCAATGTGAAATTCAATTAGAATATGTTCCAGCGATTTGCCAATTGAATTTATTTTCAGTGCCAAAAAAAGAAACTGGTGGAGAGATGTGTGGAGTCCCAGCATATCCATAAAGTGCCATTTTGGGGGTCTAATTCAAAGGCATTAGTCCAGGTAAATGTGCGAGGCTGATTGCTCCAGCCCCGCTGTGAAAATGTCTCCATGTCTCTCTTACCCTTAATGAGAATCAGTGCAGCCCTGGGGGGGCATCGCACTCAAGACAAGCATCAAACTCATTTGCACCCTCTTATACACACACACACACACACACACTCATTATATGCTATCATGTTTTCATCTTTAAATGAGATAAAGCACTAAAACTTTGATTAGGTGAACTCGGGAGGAAGAGTGTTGTTGTCGAAAATGTTCTTTGTTTCTGAAGTCAGAATTTGCTATAGTCAGTGGCACTTAAACATAAGAAGGATATTCAAGAGCAAAACGCCATTGTCCCAAATGCATGTTCTGTATCTATTTACATATTCAGCCACAAGACAATTAAAAGAACAAAATATGATCAAATGAAACTGCATGTTTCAAGGGAAAACCTGTTGTGCGTGTGTTTGCTAATGTCTTTGGGGGAGAGTGTTCTGTAACGTGGTGGGCTGTAAACAGACCCACCTACAGAGCTCAAAGAGTAATCGCTTTAATAAGTGTGTGTGTGTGCAACCACAGTCACAGTCCTGTATTTTTGTGCAATTTTTGATCTAGATAAATTTCAAGGATTCAGAAATCCCTTATATCTTTGACCTTTACCTGACCTATATGTGACCTATTCTGTCCTTACTGCTGATGTAAATGGTAAATGGCTTGTTTATTTCGTGTGATCTCTTCTAAGGTCAGATTGCATATTAATAAGTGGTGCTATCTGCATATAAATCATGGATGGGTTGAGGCATGGGAAATATAAGGGATTGAACAATTCTGCTTCTGATTGCTCTTAAATTTGGCATGAAGTGGAAATTCACTTATTAGGGCCCGAGGACCGATGGTGTGAGGACCCTATTGGAATTGCTCCGTTTATTATTATTCTTCCGAATTGCTCCGTTTATTATTATTCTTCCGCTTCTTCTTCTTCTTCTTCTTCTTCTTCTTCTCCTTCTCCAAAGTGAATCGCATTTTTGAGGAGCTAAACATGATCTAAAACTCATGAAACTTTGCACACGCATCAGAACTGGCGAAAATTTACATCTAATATGGGTTTCAGAAGTGGGTGTGGCAAAATGGCTCAATAGCGCCGCCTAGAAAATTTCAACAAAGTGCCCCTCGAGCTACGTTTCACTTACATGTACGAAACTCGGTACACACATGTAACACACCAATACCTATAAAAAAGTCTTCAGGTTCAATATTCCAAACCCAACAGGAAGTCCGTTATTTTGAATTTCCTGTATGATTTTTGTGCAGTTTTTGTCATTTTCAGGCCTCGTACTTTAACGAACTCCTCCTACAGTTTTAATCGGATCATCTTCAAATTTGCTGAGTGTAATCATAAGGCCTTTGCGATGCTAAATTGCAAAGATCTTGAGTTTTCGTCAAGGGGCGTGTCCCTGGCGGCCTGACAAATTTCGATGTTACGCCGTGAAACAGGAAGTTGCTGTAACTCAGGCAAGCAATGTCCGATCTGCCCCAAACTTCACACGTTTGATAGGAGTTCAGTCCTGAACACATACCCATGCCCATATTCAGTTATAGTCATAGCGCCACCTGCTGGCAACAGGAAGTGACATGTTTAACACTGTAATGGACCCATACTAGGTGCATATTAAAAAGTGTCAACAAGTGTTAAATAGGCTGGCAACATGCTACAAACATACTAAAACATGCTAGCAACACTTAGCTAAGTGCTAAAGCATGCTATTAATGCAGTGAAACAGGAAGTTGCTGTAACTCAGGCATGCAGTGTTCAATCTGCCCCAAATTTAACAAGTTTGATAAGACCCCGTCCTGAACACATCTACATGCCCGTATTTGGTTATAGTCATAGCGCCACCTGCTGGCAACAGGAAGTGACATGTTTAACACTGTTATGGACTCCTTGGAGCATATTAAAACATGTCAGCAAGAGTTAAATAGGCTGGCAACATGCTAGAAACATACTAAAACATGCTAGCAACACTTAGCTAAGTGCTAAAGCATGCTATTAATGCAGTGAAACAGGAAGTTGCTGTAACGCAGTGTTCAATCTTCCCCAAATTTAACAAATTTGATAAGACTCCTGTCCTGAACACATCTAAAGGCCAATATTCAGTTATAATCATACCGCCACCTGCTGGCAACAGGAAATAACTTGTTTTACACTAACTTAAACATGCAATGTCCAATCTGCCCCAAACTTCACATGTTTGGTTAGAGTCCTGGCCTGAACACATCTTAAGGCCAATATTTCAGTTATAATCATACCGCCACCTGCTGGCAACAGGAAATTTCTTGTTTTACATTAACTTAAGCATGCAATGTCCGATCTGCCCCAAACTTCACGTGTTTGATAAGAGTCCTGGCTTGAAGACATCTACATGCCAATATTCAGTTATAATCATAGCGCCACCTGTTGGCAGCAGGAAATTTGGCATATATAAATGACTTTGACATATTCCTACTATATTTACCACTCCAAAAGCATATTGCCCTCTGTTTTCTGTTTTCCTATGGCCACGTAATGGCGGTGAGCCCAGGTGCGAGGGCCCTTTCATCGCTGCTTGCAGCTTTAATTTATCTTAGTTTTCTAAATGCATTTATTGATCTTATTGAGAATGATTCATTCATGCATGCATTTCTTTTCTTTTCTTTTTTAATTGAGCTTGTAATTTTTAATCAAAATCTCATAAGCCTTCTCTCTGGTGACGCATGTAGGATTTCTCTCAAGATCATTCAATCTTCTTAAAGGGACAATTCACCCAAAAATGTTAAATTTGTCATCATTTACTCACACTCAGGTTGTGCCAATCCTATGAGTTTCTTTCTTGAATAAATCTTAATTCTTAATAATTCTCACATTTAAGGAAGAAATATTTGGAAAACAGTAATGAACTTCTATTGCCAGATGCTGTGATAATAAATATAAAATGACAAAGAACAAAAAAATGTGGTAACATTTTATTACTATTACCACTGACAAACCAATAATGTACAGTATACTGTATCTTTGTCATATGAGCAGCAATGCTGTAACAACACTGATTTAGAAGATTTAACTGAAGTAGGACATATAACAAAGTGTAAGTTTTCAATGTAGATTCTTTTGCTAAGGAATCAGACTTAACTGGTCACGCTGTATGATTCACTAAAAAGAAAGAGCCCTGAAGAGTGATTCATTCAAAAATCATATTGTATTTCTGAAGAACCAACTCGTAGAAGTCTTTTGCTTGGGAATCAGACTTCACTGGTTGTGCTATATGCTTTCGATTTGCAAAAAGAAAAGAACCATCTCATAGTCATTTGCTTGAGAATCAGATTTTGTTGCATCCATACTGACAACAGAATACAAGCAAGAGAACAAATAACAGAACCAAACATCATGAAAATCATGAAAATAATAAGTGCTGGAAGCATACACTTTTTTTTTTGAAGTCAGCATGATTGGAGCAATTTTGTAATGTGACATAAAAATCCAAAACAATACCTAAATTAGCTGTTAGCATTATCTGAAACCCCACACCGACGAGTCAAGTCAGCAAAGTCTTTTCAGAGGAAGAGCAAGCATTTTGATTTAAGATTATGAAAAACGTTTTTCTTCGAAGTAACATGAAACAATGAATTGCTCACAATAAAGCCAGGAATAGGCATTGAGAAACTAAATGGGGTTCACGTTGACTTTAACTTTGTGGTGAGACACATGTTTGTGCTATTGCAATAATGAATGAATGAGGGAGTTACGGAAGAGGATGAAATACTCCTTGTCCTTTGAGAACACTTACGGATGTTGTTGTCTTAAAAGCCGTAGGAGGTTCAAAGACATGAAGAAATACCCACACTGCTTCAGAATTATTCACATGTGCACAAAGCATACACACACCGTCCTGCATCCACACACACACACACCACACATTGATTAATACATGGTGTCAGTGGGAGATGTGCAGCACTTGTGAAATGGAGATTCATTTACATAATAAAATCACTGAAATATCACACTCGCACACACTGACAGCACAAAATCTCAGCAGAGATGGAAAAATGAGAGGGGCTGAAGGGTGAAGAGAGGAAAGGAGGATAGTACAGAGAAAGAAATGAGGTAATAAGAGGGAAGAGAGGAAAAGAAGCGTCTGTTGAGAGATACTCGATATTTACTTGGCCTGAGAGCAATCTATCGGCGCATGCATGCACAAACACAAGCATATTTCACTAGCAGTTTCTAAGAACATGGTACAATTTGGTCTCCTATGACCAAATTGTGACATAAAGCATATGTTTCTTGTGTGATCTATTAAACTTTACATATTGTTGTTTAGACATTGGCCATGAATTAAGAATTTGTTCCCACATTTTATAAATTCATTCCTTTGTTTTACTTGAATCATGACCATGATTTGGCTAAATTTAAACAAGGAAAAGAATTGGTACAATTTACCTGAAACAAGGGAATGAATTAGTACAATGTGGATGCAATTTACCTCAAATGAGGGGATAAATTATTCTCTGAATTATTAATATTCTGTTTGACCACCTGAGACCAGACTCTATTTTGTACCCCATTTGTGGAAAGAGCCTATTCTTTTAGACCCATTTGATATTTTATTCAATTTTAGATTTTGTCGACTCTGTACATCTCTTGGCCTCTGTCTGAAATCAGTGTTGATGCATGACAGAAGTAGCCAGGTGAGACTAACTGACCACAGAGTGCTGTTACAGTTCTGCTATTGACTAGTGGTCCTGGGGCTCTTTCTTCATCCAAAGTACAAAGTCTAAACAGTATTGATGGCTCCATGAGGACTGAAAGACTGTTTCAGACCACCATGTGCACTTCACTGTACAATATTGCTTCTGTGTGGTATGCACATATTCAGTGTGATGCATATTGGTTATGAATGGGTATTCAATTTATTTTATTCTCGAATTATTCTGGCTATTTGTAATATTATAAAATACAATTTTATTGAATTATTCTTAATAAATACTGTGAAATATTTAATACTCTATAAATTTTTCCATGCGACTTGCACTTGCTTTTATGCATTTTTGGCTCAAGATCTACAATATCCATATACAGTACTTAATGTAAGATGTATTCACTGATTTATTAAACTCTGCATTAACTTCCCATGTGTTCTTATGTAATTTGCAGAGTGCTCATTTCTCATTCCTGTCTATGTGATTAAAATCACATCAAGAATGCAGCATTATGTAGTTTATTGCACTCTGATTTTAACTTACAACAGGAGCAACAACAAAAAAGCCAACATTATTTAAATAAAAATTAAATTACATTATACAGTAATGGGAAAATGGCTACATTGCTTGCATTTTTGCCTATTACCTAGCTTTTGTTAGACTTGTTAATGGATATTTGATTGCATTGACATTCATTCATTAAGCATATGCTATTATAAACAGTAATTTACAAATGCGGATGCTACAAAAATTGTTAGTAACAGATCTAGAAAATAATAAAACTACAACTAGGACTATCAATAGAATAATTGATTCTGATTAATCATTTTTGTTAGCTATAATCTCACATTTTTAATTTGATAAAATTTTAAGAATATGTTGATTCCTTTCTAATGTAACTTTTTAAATATAACTTTAAAAAAGAATGAGATGAAAATGAATTTCTATTTCATTAATTTCTATTAAGATCTGTCTGTACATGAGGGACTGTGTTGTGTTTGAATTGAGCATGGACACCTGATGTGCTCGTATTATGACCCTTCAAAAATCTTGTTAATTTTTAATGACATATATGTTTATGTTTCATATTTAGGGTACGATTACACAACAATGATGTACTAAAAACGGAAAGTTTTTTTTTTTTTTTTTTTTGAATGACAACATTGTCAAAAATATCCGTGTTTGCCAAAAAGACTAAAAGTGCTGTATTATGCAAGCAGGTCAATAGTTGGCAATGTCATTTTATAAAGAAACACTACTCACATGCCAACATACCTATAGACTGGATACGTAACACTCATGCTCATTACGTCACCGTTTTCATAAAGTTTACACAGAGACAATACAGGTATTGGTTTCAAAAACTTTCACTAGGAAACCAGTTTTCAAGCATTTGCATTTTTAGGCCCCCAAAACACCATTGTCATATAAATGAATCGCTAAAACGGATAAAAAATGATGCTGTGTAAGTGTCCCTTAATTATTTTCAAAATTATACTCTTGATAATTTGTTTTAAGTAAAAAAAAAAAAAAAAGCAAATTTTTACATGCAAATGCAAATGGCAATAGATTATTTCAGTGATGTCAGTAATTATCAGGGAATTCCCAAAGTACTGTTTTGTTTCAGAAACCCCCATTGGTTGGCATGACACATTAGAGCTCTGATTGGCCACAGTGTTTCCCACTGGCATTATGAGCGGTTAAGATTAATGTCTGTCATATAAGGCAGTTACAGTAGTTGTATCCATGGACAAACAGACTATGGGAGTGTGAAATATGAGCCTATTTACAGAGGAAAGGCCCAGGGCTGTGACTTAACATAAGCACCATGCTTCAGTCTCTGTTCACCTGGAGATCAGCCCCCAGTAGGGCTTTAACTAATACACCTGTCACCCCATTTCACACCCACGTGTGCACCCAAACCCACACACATAGTCTCGCTACGTGTCTGTATTTTTTCCTTTTGTTTTCTCATTCTTTCATGTACAAAGACCTGCGCACCTGGTCTAGGAAAACTCCCCTGACTCTAATTAAGATTCCACATCTGCTATCAAGAAGTGAGACGTGAAGTCACTGACTTGACACCGCGAACAAATACTGAATCATGCACCTGATAGAAATATTGGACAAAAGGTGCAGTCACATTAGTGAAATTTCACTGCCAGAAAGGTTCATTGTCAGTAGTGTAGTGATGTATCAGCACAGCTCTCACAGAAGTCACTTCGGTGCATTTGTGTCACCAACTGAAACAGTTGTGAAATTTGCATGGGAAAGCTTTCTCCCTCTCATGAAATTTTTAAGATCATGTGAATTTCTCTTGAAATGACTGGATTTTGCCCACCAAACAATTAACGGTGTGGTCGCATCGCTAAATTCCGGAGGCTTAAAAAAGATCAGTTGTCTATTGTCAATTGTGTAGATGTATGAAGCACAGCTCACACAAAAGTCACTTTTAAACCAAACAACTATCTGTTAGTCAACACAGCAAATTTGTGACCAACTGAATCAGTTGCTTATATGTATCGGAAAATCTTTTGGCCTCGCGTGAAATTTTATATCTTGCGAATTTCTCTTGAAATGACTGGATTTTACTCACCAAACAATTAACAGTGCAGTCACATAGCTAAATTTTGGCTAAATTTCACTGGCTAAAAAAGTTCAGTAGTGTCAATAGTGTAGATGTATGAAGCACAACTCACACAGAGCTCACATTCAAACCAAGCAACTATCTGTTGGTCAGTGTGTAGAATTTGCACGACCAACTGAACCCGTTGCAAAATCTGTGTTGGGAAATCTTTTGGCCTCACGCAAAATTCACTAATTTCTATTGAAATAGCTGGATTGTGCCCCTGAAAATTCGATAAACAATGGTAAATGTGACCATACCTTAAAGGATTTCAGCCACAAAATGTGCGGTCAAAATAGCAAAGTTTTTGTGAAATTTTGCAGGAAAAAATGGAGTGTCTGTTTACACTAAGTTCAAATAGCCCGCCTTGTTGGCAGAGGCTATTTACACTAACTTCGCCTACCAACGTGTGGTAGGGTTAGACAACATTGCAGAAGACACCCTTCAAACAGCAGCTCCAATGGCGCATCGCACTTATTTTCGACACGATTGACCTAAGTTCAAATCTGCTTTTTGCCAAATTAGTTCTTCTCTTTTCACATCACATAACACACCAGAAAGGCATGTGTTTACAATAAAAATGAAAGAAATAATTGAAAAGTAGAAAATAACATACTTCATGGGTGTTTATCGATTAAGGTTAGGGTTAGGTCTAGGGAGGGCTTTACTGTACCAAAGCGGCATCCATTTAATAATTTTAATAAAAATTATAATTTACACTCAATATGTTATTATTGCATACTATTTTATAATACTACAATATGAGGTCCAAATATCTGTCACTATTTGCACTAAGTATAAACAGCATGTAACTACTATTATTGCAAAGTAATACTCTTATTTTTACACAGTGTAAATAGAATACTGCTATTTATACTGCTATACTGCTATTTTCACTTAGTGTAAATAAAATCTATTGCTATTTGCACTTAGCGAAAAAATGTCTTTTGTTAGAAGTTTAGATGTATGAAGCACAGCTCACACTTTCAAACAAAGCATCTTTTTGTTGGTCACTGCAGCGAATTTTCATGACCAACTGGACTCAATACGAAATTCACTTGGGAAATTCTTTGGACATTACATGAAAATCATGATCAAGTGAATTTCTCTTAAAATGACTGGATTTTGCCCACCAAAATTCACCAAACAGTGGTAAATATGACCACAGCTTAAAGAATTTCGCCCACAAAAGGTGCAGTCACACTAGCCAAATTTGAGAGAAAATTCTGCAGCAAAAAAAAATGTCTGTTATGTGAAGTGTAGATGTATGAATCAGAGCTCACACAAAGTTCACTTTCAAACAACCAGCTTTTTGTTGATGGTTAGCTGTCTGTTGTCACTTGTGTAGATGTATAAAGCACAGCTCACACAAACAAGTCACTTTTAAAACAAGCAACCATCTGTTGGTCAATGGGGCAAATCCATATGACCAATTGTGCAATTTGCATGTCTAAAACTTTCATCCACATGCGAAATTCCAGATCGTGTAGGTTGCTATCACTGGATTTCACTGGCAAAAATTTGTTGAGCAAAGGTGCTGGAGGCACATTTACTCTTGCTCAGCGAAATTTTTGAACGCAAAATCCAATAATTCCAATAGGAAACAGTGTGATTGGGAGTTTCGCACTAGGGCAAAAAAGTTCAACACATGGATTTTGCCCATGTTGAAGTTGGTCATGCAAATTTGCAGCGTTGAAAACAGAAAGCTGTTTGGTTTGACAGTGACTTCTGTGTAACCTGTGCTGATATATCTCTACGCTAGTGACAATGGGCCTTAATTTTGTGACAGGACCTTAATTGTAAATGTGACCGCATCTTAATAAGGTTAAAGGTAGAATTTAAAAAATAATGTCAGCCGTAATTTTTTGATAGCTTTATAGTGCGAAATCAAACGCCCACTCCATCTGCTGCTTCCTCTTCAGATAGCGGCTCTCTATTGAGATCACACACTTCATTTACAGCCCTCAGACTTCTGTACCAATTACACCTCATATCAAAAGGCACGAGGGCTGACATGTCCTACAAAGAGCCTGATTAAAGCCTCACATAAACACACGTGTATTTCACACGATTTATTAACCGGAGGACCGAAATGATATTTTACCTCAGAAGATAGCATCTCCACTCTTAATGGCCCACTGAACAATCGCGCACACACAGAGCGTGTGGAGGAACGACAGGTTTTCATAGCACATCCTGTGGGCTCTTTGACTGGCATGGAGGAATGAGACAGGTTCTTCACTAACAAGCCAACTTTTTTTTATTTCCTCTCCTGTCAGATGGCTCTAATATTAATCCATGGTGCTATGAGACAGGAAACTCCTAGCATGCAATTTCCGTCTGTTTCTTGCAAAGGACAGATCGTATTGATCAGCAGATGTCTGCGAGTGTGCACATGGGCATGCGCGTGCGTTTATTATATATTACGTGCACGTCCCTCTCAAGGACATACTTCAAACAGGAGGCCTGTCAGTCAACTGGTGGCTGGATTAAATTGAAGAATGCGTTTGGAGCCATTTCCCTTCCTCCCAACCTGCAAACACACACACACACACACACACACACTCAAATGGACGCACACCACCCACCAGTACCTGCTGAATCCATCCATCAGCACAGTTTTGTTTGCTTGCACTGTTAAATATGTGAATTCCAGCTCCGTATTTGTTGTTGTTGGTTAAAGCTTCACTTGCATGTGGCTTTTTATCCTTTACCGTAGTAAACATGCAGAATTTGATTTGGTACCTGAGGCAGGACAACAGAGATGAATGGATAAGATGGGTTTAAATTAGGGCTGTTTAATTGAATTAATTATCTGATATGCTGATTATTTAATCCAATCATGTGCATGTATAAATATTTGCTGGGAAAATTATTTCATAAATTATTGTGGCATTAAAAATGGCTTATGTATTGTTAATATAATATAATCACAAAATGTTTGGGATCGGTCAGATTTTTAAAGATTAAAGGGTTTTTTTTGCTTTGTTTTTGTCTGTATATACATGTAGATTGCAGCCTTTCATCATGAATTTAAGATGTTTTAAGTCAAATGTAAAAATTACTTTAACTTTGAAAAACACCTGCATTCTTTTCCATTCTGTTGCACTCTATCCAGATGTTTTTGAATGTAAGGTGGTTTCTTCTAGCAGTTGAACAGTGATTTGCTGTGTCAAAGCAACTTAAGTCATTTTTCCAACAAGACCTGGCATTTTCTGGCATGATTTTCTCCCCCCAAACCAGGGCTGCGTTCAGCCCCGACAAAACGGTGCAAAACATTTTAAACGTATTAAACGGAAATGGTGGTGCGTTGAACACCTTGTTCTGATGACGCAAGTGTTGCAACTATGGCAGCTGAGAAGGCCATTCTTTGCGTTCTTTTTGAAGAATTTTCGGAGCCTGATGAAATCGGTATGAATACGTGTTTAATACTGCAAAATACGCTCGATGCTACAGTCACTGCCCTTGCCGTCCAGAATAAAAGAGAACATCCCAATTGAGTGAAGGGATTTGTGGAAACTGTGGTTCCTTTTTGTGATCCAACATTTGCCTCACATTTCAGGACAAAAAGATAAACATTTCAGGTGAAGGATAATCCACTTCTTACCTCCGAGACTGTGTTATGATCTATATGACCTTATTATTTTTATTGTGAGTATTAGGCTTATTGCTGATCACTGCTGTTGTGCTATGATATTGTAATATTTACCATTATATGTGACCCTGGACTACAAAACCAGTATTAAGTCGCTGGGGTATATTTGTAGCAATAGCCAAAAATACATTGTATGGGTCAAAATGATCCATTTTTCTTTTATGCCAAAAATCATTAGGATA
>JAFVLL020028961.1:0-19385 GCA_021397915.2 Tor tambroides | reverse complement strand
AAAAACCCAACCCACCCTTGTTTACTGTTACTGACATACCAGAGTATTTCTTTTTTATATACAAAGCATCTCACTGTTCCCTTTGCCAAAGGCTCCAAACTGATGCCGTTTGTTTGGAGAGAAGCATTTCCTCCTCCATATGGTTTTAATAAGGTGTCTCTGAGTGTGTCTGTATAACAAAATCCAAATAATGTTTATGTTTTATTTGGTTTAATTTCAAACAATTTCTACAGCAATTTCAATTCAATTATTTGGATCATTTAATTTAAGAGAAACAAACAAAACCTTTCTCATGTATCAAGCTATTCAGTGGCATGTGGTGGACTTCAAAAATGAGACAACAATTTTTTATGCTGGCACTGTCACCATGCAACTAATACTAATATGCTTATAAGATCATTTACATTAACATACTATTTTTAAAAACAAATTCACGCCAAAGGCTCATCAAGTTTATGCAAATTAGTTCATTTGTTTGAATCAGACATGATCGCATCTGGTGATGTCTGAGTGAGAGAGTTGTTTACAGTCTAATTACTGAAGCCAAAGCTAATTTGCAGACTGGCTGACAAGATAATATGCCAATCAAGTAACCTTTCACCTTTATTGTTTCGCTATCTCTCTCACACACCTCTAAAAGTAGCCTACGCAACAAAAAACTCCTCCCTCCCTCTCAAATTTTATCCGCCATGTTACGTTTGCGGCGGTGTCTGAGTGAGCGAGTTGTTTGCTGTCTAATTACTGGAGCTAATTTGTGGACTGACTGACAGGATAATATGCATTTAAGTCATTTTTCACCTGTACTTTGTCATTATCCCCCTTACTCTCATTCCATGCTTTTTGGACCTCTATGAGAATGCAACAAAAAACTCACTCCCTCTCAAATTTTACCTGCTGTGTTCATTTTAAGTTCAGGATTTTATGCCCCACCGTGTATAGACACTGAACAGGTCTGTCCAGAGTTTCTGTTTTTGTTCAGGTTGTCACTTTTCCAAAATGACCTTTCACTGAGACTATTAACTGTTAGCTTGCTGTCTGGGTTTATAGTCTGTTAAGGTTTACGTGTAATTTACAGTTCCCTGAGCACTGACTAAAAACCAAAATTATGTTGTGCAGGATGTCTGGCCATGTTGTCTGAACATATTTTCATGACTTTACAGGTGGCTTTGTGAGGTGTGCTGTGTGTCCCTTTTGACGCAATTAAAGAGAAAGTTTGTGAAGTGAAAATGAAACAATAATAATATAGTGCATTGAGAACGCTTCCTGGAACATTAGTTTTAAAAAGGTGTGCAAGGAAATGTTCACCATGTCCTCCATCACAAAATCATACTTTAAAAAAAAAATCATGTCAAACAGGACACAACGTTCTTCCTAACTTGCCATCCTCTCAACTCATGGCCTTATACATGCGGTCACGTTCCTAAAAGAGCAATGTCAAGCTGGGGAAATCTTTGGAAGGATTATAATCCACTTACTTGCAAAGTGAAAATGTCAAGCAAAAACATCCATCATTTCCAAGGACATATATCTCATAAAATATCCACAGATCTGTGCTGATGTCAAATCGGAGAGCTGCAGTTTTTGATTAATAAAGGTAAAATATGTGTGTAAATTTGGCCCAAAAAAAGAGACATTTTGAGATTTTGGATGACATGTTTATCTTTTTTCCTGACAATAACTCTAGAATACTACTTTAGCCACATTTTCCCATAGCAAAGTATTTTTGTTTATTGCAAAATCCATAATCTGCCTCACTGATACAATGACAAGATTTTTTTTAATGTGCTTGAAAGAAGCATTTTATGCTCATTTATTTGATTAAATATAGTTAAAAAAATAAAAAGATTACTACGTTTCTGGGCTTTTAACATTGCTGTCTATGCGGGGTCAGAAAGCTCTCGGATTTCATCAAAAATATCTTCATTTGTGTTACAAAGATAAATGAAGGTCTTACGGGTTTGGAACAACATGAGAGTGAGTAATTAATGACAGAATTTCATTTTTGGGTGAACTATCCCTTTAATTTCTTTAAAAAATGTACTAACTTTAAACTTTTAAATGGTAGATTAAAACGTTATAATTCCTAAAGCAAACGTTCATGTATTCCATATACGTAAACTATTCAGATTTGCCATCACAAGAACAGTGTTTAAATTGCACCCTGAAGTAATGGTTTAAAATTAGCTGTGACTTCAACACAGTCCGGTGGCTGTCTAGACTTTTTTGACATAATCTGTTTGTAGAGCATTTAGAATTTTTTATGTTACGTAATGCAGTTGCTTGTTTAAATCGTAAACTAACCATGTCCTAACGATATACCATTAGAAAATATCAAAGACAAATTCCGTCTCCAAATCAAATTCCGTGCACTAATAATGTCGTAAGTCATAACATTCAGGGGGTTTTCATAGGGTCAGTAATTTAACCCCACAAACATGTGTTTTATAGCTTTTAGCACAAAATCTTTACTAGCCTACAGTACTTCTCCCTTCAACGTTACCTTTGCTGTGGCAGACATTTTATTAAATATCTAAGTGAGAAAATGCTTGTGTGAAATGAATTCCGCATGGAAGAAAAAGAAATTGGCCTCAGCCTGTGGCTTAACATCTGGCGCAGTTTACACTGGCAAGTCATGTGTTATTCAGGAGAGGGAAAACATGACACCCTCTAGCTTTTCATTTTTTAAAATTCCAAACTTACAGCATAAGAAATAAGTATCTACTGTATTTTGTTTTCATACATCGTAGGAGAGCAGTGCTCTGTTTGACAGAAGAGGTGAGCGACAGATTTTTCTCACGGCCCATGACTTCCCCAGTGAATTCTGTCATTGTGTCGATCCAGTTTTCTTTCCACAGAAGGTCAGGGTTTGACAACGGGACATCTGCAAACACATTAATGCGAGTTATTAATGATAAATTGGGTTAAAATTCATTTGGCTTGTAGTTTTAGGTCTGTTTCTGACTACAGAGAAGTTTCAAATGGCATTTGAGTGTATTTTGATGATTAAGATCAACTTTGAACATTATTACTTTGCGTGGCTTTATTACGTTTGGCAGCTTTGATGGATGGTGTAAGTACACGTCTTTGGAAAGTTAGCCTATGAGCTGTTAACCATTGAAGAATTACGTAACGTATTGGTTTAATGAGAATATCTGACCTGTTCTTGAGGTCATCATGTTTTCTTTGGCAACAGGAAACTTCCTTGAAGTGTCATGCACCATTATAGAGGATGGAGGCTTAGCTTTGAGGCCAGCTGCAGATAGTCTGGGCCTAAAGACATGAGAGAGCAACCAGGTGTAAGAGCTCATGAATTGGCAACTATTTCCTAGTGTATTGGTGGTCATGCTAGACTTGGTGTTTCATTAACGTCCATTCTTAAACATGCAAATATGGGAAAGCGGGAATACAAGTATGTGCACCATATTATTTTGCACTGCATTCATACAAGTTCAAGTCCAGTGAACTTTGACCTGGGAATCTGAAAGGCAAAAGGACACTTTAGGAACACAGATTGTCCTTTTGGCCTCAACACAAAAAACACAAACTTGAATTGCTAAACAAACTGTATACCAATGAGACAGAAGAACTTTGCAACTGAGCAACTGATAAACCCCCACAGCCAAACTTCAAATTTCTAGCTTTCTAATGAGTTCCACTGGACTAATGGGTCCCACACAACAACTATATTTTAGGTTGTCATTCCCACAAGGAATCAATTTTCTTTGAAAAAATGTTTTGGTACCCACGGATCCAAATTCTTGATTACATCATAAACAGCAAGCTGGAAATGAAGGCTGAAGATCAATTTTCACAGTAATGAAATTGAGAAAGAAATAAAGGGATTGAAGAATAAACAGATTTCCTAAAGAAACAAAAGGGAATTGAGGAATTACTTCACAAGGATCTTGCACCACATTTAAATGTCAATCATCTAATGTTAATGGTTTGTTTCCTGATTGGAACTTACAGTCACGATTCCATAAGAAAATGTAATGCTAGCTATGACAAAACAACTCATTGCCTTTATGTACTGTATGTCGAGAGATGAAACATACTGTAAATATCATTATGTGATATGCTAATCAACACTAGGCTTGCTAACATTAGTTATGTCACTAGATTGACTCGATCATGTAGATCTTATTTCAGCTTTGCACTTGACTTTGATAGTGCTCTGCCAAAATGAGCCATATAATGATCCATTAAATGAACTGACCTTCTCACTGTAGTCATGATAATGAATTATTGTCACATGTGGAACCTGTTTATGCCTGCTAGTAGTCAGACATCACAGATATTACACTTTGATGAAAAAAATCTCTTTACCCAGCCAGCAAATTGTTGTAATAATGAAATAAAACAACAACGCAGTTTGGAATGATATTTCTTTTGTAATAGAAACGTATGCTGACGTTGTGCATTTACTTGAAGAGAAACCTACCTGTTAGATAGTCTACATTTCCAAAATTATTTATTTTGGTCGAATAAAACAACATTGTATTTTAGTACTTGCACTTTTCAATATTTCAGTATTTCAGTAATTTGATAATCCAAATCTGCAAATTGCACATTTTGTTTTTGGTTTGCTTTTTAAAATGTTACAGCAACATGACTTAGCAACAAAGAAAATGCAACGTTGTGCAATATTATAAAAACATTTTGTGCTTGCTGAGTAGATAGCTAATCAGGTAATACATTTTTAAAATTTGTTTCATGATTTTATTACGAAATAGTAATCATAAATACTGTATTTTCTTAGTGAACTTGAAAATGCTAAACAAAAATGTCCCCCTTTTTACATTCATATAACCCTTTATTGTTGTGCAAAGAGAATAAACTGTATGCTAACACATCATGAAGTCCTCAAAAACACATTAACCACATAAAATTACACCTGTTAAAATTCCATATTTACAAATTGGGAAATCAAACCAATATGAACATTAAAACTTAATGTTGCACATTGCCAATCATTGAAATAAATTTGTCTGTACAGTTTGTAACAGTTCTGTAAATTTGCTCAGTGCCTTGGTTTTGCAGTTTCATGCAATGCCAGCAACTGTAAAATAATGTGTAACTTTTCGCACAATGTTTCAGAAACTTGAATCCATGGTACCTTTGACGAGAGGAAATATCTGGTTTACTTGAACTCATAATAAAAATCATGTTTCAGAGTACCTGCTCTGAATGTTCTGTGATTATGACGTTAACACTGCACTACTAAATACACTTCATAAAAAGCAATAAAGCACAGTTTCATTCATCCTATGTTTATCTGTGTTCATAGGCTAATGCTGGCTAATGATTGAGTCTAATGAATGGTACCTAGTACAAATAATGGTTTCATAGCAGCCTGGCTCTGTAACCATTTTTAAAACAAGAACTGTTGTGAAGTGGCTCAAAATCCAATATAGAATTAGGCTTGAGGTCTATCCAAGAGTGTTGAATGCCTATACAAAGTGTATTGTTGTTCAGAGCAAACTCCATATTTGGGGAATGTACATGTGGGCCTCTAAGATCCCGAGGAGTCCCCACTATAGAGAGATCTCCAAATGGACGTTTACCACCATCATCATCAGTCTGTCCAGAAAGGCAGTCAGTGTATCACCATTTGGGGTATTTTTAAGCTTTATGTCTATCTGCTCAAGAACTCTGAGCAGGCTTCCCTGGTGGTCCAGGTATTCCACGTGGCCCCGGTGGTCCCACAGGGCCTTGTACTCCTAGTGGTCCAGGAGGTCCATGTACCCCTGGGAGTCCAGCTTGCCCTCGGATACCTGCCGGTCCTTTGGGGCCAGGAATTCCATCCTTCCCAGGAGCCCCCATATCACCCTTCTGTCCCTTTTCACCACGAGGCCCTGGTGGCCCTAAAGACCCCTTTTCTCCTTTAAGTCCTGGCCCACCTCTCATCCCAGAAGATCCTTGTACACCTTGATCACCCTTAATTCCCATAGCGCCCTTAAGTCCTTGAGATCCACGATTCCCTGCAAGTCCCCTGTCTCCTTTCGGTCCCGTTACACCTACAGATCCTTTGGCTCCTGTTTCTCCCCTGTTTCCTTTTGGACCTGGTGGACCAGGCACACCTATAAAGAATCCAGAAAAAAGACACTTAGACACTTAAAGAACATGCAAGTGAACCTGTTTTTATAGAAACTACAATGGGTCTTCAAATTCAGCCCTAGAGGACCACTGTCCAGCAGAGGTTAGGTATCAACCCTAAGTTAATCAAGGTCTTCAGAATTTGATCAGGGTTGGAGTAAGACCCTGCAGTTCAGTGACCCTACAGGGCTGAATTTGAGGATTTTTGCACTAAAGGTAGACAACTACCTTTCAGAATAGTGAAGTTCTGGATCAGCTTTTCATGACTGGTGTCTATCAGCTTCATCTCCTCAACTACCATTGATAGGTTCCTCACATCAGCATCGAGGCGTACATTCAGCATCATGTACTGCATTCTCAGAGTGTCAGCAAGGTGAAGGAGAAGCAAGACTGTGTTGTTCAGGTTCTGCAAATCTTCTGTGTGACTGTTCAGCCTGGATTGGCAAGAGGAACTCTCTTGGTTGATGTATTGGTACATGCTCCGAACATGGCTGACGGTTGCTTTGAAGCTGGAAGAGAGCGTGTCGATCTCCATTTCAATGGACTTCATTCTTGCATCCAAAGTCACAAATCGTTCCCCGGTGCGGTTCTCATAGTACTTGGCATGGTACTGGTGGTCATGCATGTTCTCCTCATGTTCATCAATGTAAGACGAGACATTATCCAGTTGCATCTGAAGGTTCATGACTTGCAGAGTGAGGTCATGCACCATCTCTGAACTCATGCTGATACGCTGGTGAGTGACAGAGACACCATTCTGAACAGCCCTCACGGTCTGCATGGTTATGCTAGAATTGGACTTCAGGGCACTTAAAACTCTGCTGTAGTTCTGCCAGTCTGCTGTTATTTTTTGAAGCACCAAGGTCTCCTCTTCTGCTTTTCTCTGAAGAGCACCTATCCACAGCGCACTAAGGGCGACAGTAGTGTTGACTTGTTGCATTGTGGCCTTCAAATCATACTGATCCTCAACAATGGTTTTCATGCCCTGATCAGTTTCATTGATGACAACCTGCCAGCCAGTTACCTGATCCAGGTACTGGCCCAGAGACTGGTTTATCCGCTTGATGATAATTCCAAAGGACTGGAGGTCTCTAGTCATTCTGTTGCTGGATTGCGTAAGACTTTGCTGAGATTGGGTTGCCTGGTCCAGTTGCTGCTCTTGACTGAGTACTATCTTCTGGATCTCCTCATACTCTTTCTTCAGTCTGGCAATCTCCTCTTGGTATTGTGCAACATCTAAGCATTTGGAATAGTTGTTTACAGCGCTGATATCTGCAATACAACCACCAAACCGTGAATCTCTTGTACCGCTGACACAAAATACTCTGTAAATTGCATGAAAAAGCAGTTTTGTTTTAACAGACTGAGCTCTCTGTGTGCACAGCTGTTTTGTACGCCATTATTTCGGTAATAAATGATTCCTCGTGAGGTTTTACTCTCTGAGGGGTTCACCGACCACAGGAAGTGAACCAAGAGATTAGACAAACAAATTAGATAAATCTAGCAGGCCTATTTTAAACAGAAGCAACTGTGAGAACATGTTTTCTTTTTACATTTTCATTTTCCTGTTGTAGATCATTGTTTTTACTGTTAACTAAAACTATTCATCTTTTAAATGTAAAGTTGGCAACACCAAAGCAAACTCCAAAAGTATCAAAAATTTATTTTAAAAATTGTTTTTGGTAATTGAACTTAGAAAAATATTAAAAGTTAATTGTTGCCTTGTCAGCTAACTGGAATAAGTGTACGATTAACTGAAATAAAATCAATTAAAGCTATACAGAAATATATTACTAAAATGAAAATGAAAACTGAAAATATAAAACTACTAGCCAATTCAAAATATAAAAATATAAATTCAAAAATAAGAATTCTTACCTTTTATGCTTTCTTGGACCTTTGAAATCTGTTTGCGGTAAAATGTCTCCTCTTCAGATAAGGTGTCAACTCTCCTGAAAACTGATAAGACAAATTTAATAAAATTAAAACCATTATTTTAGACATTTAGGTGACACGAAATAAGCAAGCAAAATAAATACATTTACATTTGATACAAATTTCTAATTCTAATCAAAAACGTGAAATTGCATAATATTGTTGGAACAGCAAACGTGATCTTTGTTTCCTGAGAATAAACATGTTCGGAATTCTTTTAAGAACCTGTCTTCCCACACCAAGGCTTAATCTCCCACTATGGGGACTGGTAAAGTATAATGGAACCTCATTTGCGGTTGTAATTTATATTCCAGCTATATGAAGGCATGTCACCTGCTGTATTTTAAAAAGGTGCTAAAAGGAAATTGCTTATTTTTTATCACTAATCACAATACTTGTTACTTGATCTACTTGCTTTGTGTAAACTTCAGATTAACTTCCTACATCAAATTCCTTAACAGCATGCATATTACACACATACTTGTTATACAACAACATTTTTGAGGAGTTACAGCAATATGAAACAGATGTGTATGTGGCGTCACTCTGAAATATCTAGTAGTTAGGCTTGTTTTTCTTTAAATGGAACCATCATATATTTTTCATTCTTATTGATTTGTTTTGCTACAGTTTAGTTAGCTGTGGGCTGACATGGTAGAATTACATCCGGCAAGCGTGACAATGCTCATGAAGTTCTTGTTGAAGCCCCATTGCATTTAGAACTTGGGTTTGTTGTTGTACACTTGTGTATGGTGAAATATATTGTAGGTATGATTCGTAGTTCTTTCACTATTGTCTTTCATTGTGCTTTCATGCTTGTTAGTGGGGCAAAGGATTCAGATTTGGCATGTAACATCACACATGATGTGAGATTTATTGTGTGGGCAAGGTTTTGGCTTACTTCTAACTATTAAATCTGGAAATTGTTGACTTTGAGAATTATGCTGAATCAAAACCCACACTGCATGTTGTAACCATGTGTATGAAGGATGAGAATTGTGGTGTCCTACATTCCATTCTCTGGCCCATAACTGACTCCCCCCCAGCAGTGTGTCTTCTCATGTGAAATTGCTGATTGCTGATTCATGGAAAATAATTTATGACTTCGTCTCAACCTTGTTTGTTCACTTTGGTGTCATTTTAAAGAATGAGGAAAACAAACAAACAACAACAAAACTTGTTTTTACCCAGGGATGCCAACACAGCCACTGCAATGATGAGTAAAGCTAAAAAACCATAGAGCATTTTGACAGCTAGCTGTAGAGAATGCGTCTGCTGACATTTCATACATCCTCCTCTTGCTCTTCC
This sequence comes from Tor tambroides, assembly GCA_021397915.2. Taxonomy (NCBI): domain Eukaryota; kingdom Metazoa; phylum Chordata; class Actinopteri; order Cypriniformes; family Cyprinidae; genus Tor; species Tor tambroides. The sequence goes on along the minus strand of JAFVLL020028961.1, from coordinate 10,046 downwards.
TGTGGACACAAAAAGACAATCAGTTTTCATAAAGAAACCTGGTTTTCCTGCTAGATGTGGACTTTATCAAAAACTAACCATTATATACTAACTGGTATGTAAAAAAATTAAAACTTCATCCCAAAATCAACAGATATAAATAGACTATTAACATCTACATACACAACTGCACCATGGGAAAAAATCAAACCAGTAAAGAGAATCTATTCAAATTCTACATGGCTAATAATTCACCTGAGCTTGCAAATTCTCTAAATGAAGCTTTTCTAAATGCTGTCAAGAACTGAACATTTAAAGCAGATGTACAATAATCACTCACAAAACGGTGGATAAATGTTGACTCGTGTACATATAAACACACTAACAAACACTTTAGACATCAGACCATTGCAAAAAAAATAAAAAATTCAGGCACAATTTTTAAATTTAGACAGATATTTATCAAAACAGTCAGCTTACTGTCTAACTCTCTTTTGCGAACTCCATCTTTTGTACTCTGTCATACCTCATTAATAAGGAGAGTAACAATCTTTAAGAAAGATGAATTTTTCTAACCTCTCAAGGGAGGAATTTCCTCTTCTTCTCCAGTTAAGTCCTCCTCTACAAAGAGAAATTGCACAAAACACGAATAAGTCATGGCTTTACAATTTATAACATTGTACTTGAAAGTAATCATAATTCTATTAAATCATCATTCATTGTATTGGCTAATCAAACACAGTTTCCCTTGAGACTCATCAACTACCTCATGCACAGAATAAAAACATTGTACCATCATAATTTCAACATGTCAGGTCTCAAACTTTAATTGCAGGAGATTATAAGAGGACAACGAGATCCACTGCAGGGATTAAACACATATTTTGTCTTATAAGTCTATATCGAGAGGGCTCAAATGAAACCGAACAAAGAAAAAGACTCCACATACCATTAAAAAGCTGGTTCTCGTAGCCACTATAGCTATCTGCAAAAGAGGGAAAAAGCAGCAGCGTTGATGTATGTGTTCACAAATTAAGGTCAATAGATTGAAACATAAACTTATTCTGGGAATAACACACAAACTCTCTCGCTTTATCACCAGAAACATAAATCATAAGAGATGGAATTCCATAAGGCCTGCTTGCTAGCACACAGCCTTTAGACAAAAACCAGTCAACTTGGACCGATTCATACAAGATGAGGTCACTGCTGGAAAGAACCTTATATTAGCACAATTACACAAAATTGGTGAGGGAAGTGTTATTACTAAATTTGATTGGATCTTTTGGAGGATTTATTCCTCCTGGGTGGAATAAAATAGCCTGGGAATATTTTATATGTCAGAGATGCTCTTAACATATGCCAAAAGGGCCATTACTATGGCCCTTTTGAGTTTAGAAGCCCATGTTGAGCTTGTTTTTAATGGCATATTTCCTTTGTTTCTTTAAATATATTATGTTTTATTTATTTCATTTCATATTGTTTTCATTTTATTTCATATGTTTTATTTAAATGCATACACATTTACAAATGACATATTTTAAATAAATTGCATTTTTGGCCAACTATTTCTTGGCTGCAACACCAAGAGATGTTTGGCCAGGTACACAACATGCTTTGGGTGGGAAAAACCACAGCTGTTCTGGCCATGAGCCACAAAAATAAAACGGTGTGTGGTGCAGGACATAGCTATAAATAGAATAGAGAATGAATGTTATAACATCTGGTAAAGCACTGTCAGCAGAGGGTTAGCTGGGTTTTTTTCTTATTGCAGCCACCCATGACAGTCAGTAAACTAAACAGCTGATTACTACCTGCTGAAGTGGAACCAAAATGTATGAGGTGCTTCAAGTGAGGAAAGAAAGAAATGGGACTATATACACCATGAGAACATCTAAGAAGCTTTATCAACAAGAAACAAAGGTAGAAAAGAGTCTCAGAACTATATCATGAGGAATGACCTTGTTAGGATGTTCTGTGAGTATCAATGTCATTTTATGTGGTGTCCAAGACCATCTATGTCCCAAAAAGCATACTATTCCATGGGAAGAAGGAATACACAACAAAAAGCATGAACATGTAAGGGCATCTTTACAGAAGCCTGCAATCTACCATGTTTTGGAGAGTCATGGTCTCACTGAAGACAAGCCAGGGTCTGCTTTGAAAATTGGGCTTGATCTCTGTGCAGAAATATGAAAATGTGGCGCTGCGTTCCTGGCTGAGAAGAAAGGACAAGAGTTATGGTGACTCAACATCTCTACACCCTGCAGCTGCAGGGCACTGGATTGGTACTGAAGGTAAAGAGTTGTTACTGGAGGTACGCCAGTTATCACTGCCAATGCTGTTAAAAATCAACCTGTTTTCTCTTTATCGGACACTACTATTCAGCAAGCACATTTAAAATAACATCCCTCAACACCACAGTCTCAGGGAGTTTGCACCTGCTTCATTTTCCGTTTGTTTTAAATCTTGGGTCTGTATTTTTCAAATCCCGGGCACATCTTGGAGCAGTGCTTTGCATGCCAGACCTGCTAAGCTCATGTGAAACTGTTTATACCTACTACTCAAGCCGCTGAGGTCAGGTCTACCGGAGCCAGAGTGCTAGAAGGGGCTAAAGCTTGATGAGGGAGAAAGTGGAGAGACTTTACATTTCCCCACCAGTCCTGGCTACACAGGTGGCTCGGAGCAGACGCAACCTTGGGTCTTGTGGTAGTGTGAGTGTTGCCAATAGTACAGAGGAAAAGGAGGAGACCCTTCAGTCTGGTCTGGATGTCTGCATTGCCTTTGAAAACATCGGTTACAAGGAAACCAAGAACCTTCAAAAAGCACTATGGCTGGGTCAACAGAAGTAAACTTAAAAAGTATGAAAGTTAATGAAAGAGGCAGGATATTTAATTAGCTTGCCGGGTCATTCAAGGATCTGGAGGAAATGGAAAGTTTCTACATTTGGTTAGAAGTCTAAGAACATAAGATGAATATGCCAGTGTTTATAAAGGGTGGGCACTCGCAATCTGCGTGCTTTCAAAATTGAGCTGCATGATGTAAGGTTTAAACAAGCAGGGAATCTTAAGTTTACATGTTATACAACAATATAATATAGTAAGTGGTACTTAAAGGTCAAAATCTGGCCATGTCTGCTGTTTGCTCTCTAAATCAACAGCAATTCTTGACCATGGACACAATTTAGGTAGCATTAGAAGGTTATCATCAGTTATCTCAGGTGTACATACTTAAGTAAATCAGTCCACTTGGGCAGATGTTGTACAGTATGTTAGGAACCAGCTATGCAAACAACATCTGTGCCCTACCCAGACATTAAAAGCTAAAATTTCATTCTAGCTCTTCGAAACACTGTGAGAATAACTAAAACCATATGACTCACAATGGTAGCATGTAAATACAGATCAGAGAAAATGATATATTGTCAGTGGCCAGTACAAAGTCTTAATCTACCAAGATTTGGTTGTCAAAATATTTATGTGATTTGTAATGAGGCATCCATCAGCTCATCCTCTTTTCCAGAAATACAGCAAGGAAGACAAATGTTTAATACAGTAGTTGAGAACTCTTTGGAGAACAATGCTTAAGATGATATCTCCTTTCAGAACTTCACAATAGTGTCAAAAGTTTGTGGTTAATCTCTTCAGGGCCTTCTACAATGGCCGAAGATTTCCGAGGATTCTCCTAATCCTTCAAATCTTGCAATGGAAAGCTACTTGAGTGAGGTGTTCTCGGGTAACTCCTGGGGCTTTGATGTCCTAAAGAACGAATTGGCGTGGTGTGCATGATCTCTAAAATGTGGGTTCAGGAGGTTGCCCAGTGCCTTTAAATGGATACCCTTTACTGAAAAGCACCAAAACAGGAAACATCCAGTAATACGGGTATTATGTGACCAGATGAATGCAGTGGGTATAAAACATCTGACAGAAACGCCTGAAACTAGAGATGGGAAGCAGAGGCAGAGGGCAGGGTCTTTCCAAACCACAGAAACCCAACCACAACTAATAAAGACAAGTGTCTCTACAGTTCTGGTTGATGTATAACTGCTTTACACGCATTTTTTAAAGTATGAGCAGTTCTTCCCTAGAGTTCAACTGTAGAGTTCAATGGAGAGTAATTGAAAACATTCATACTGTATATTATAGTTCATGAAAACAAAAGAGTTGAAAACTAGAGGTGAATCTCACCCCTCTACTCCCATCTTTAGATATCGACATGTTTACAGTCACACATGGGTTGACTTAATTGCATGAAAGTACACGTTCTTGGATGTTTTACAGCTTGTTTTCTGAAGCCAAATTTTTTTTAAGGCAACCCCATTAGACTGTAACAAAACTTTTTTTTTTTGACCATTAAACAGGTCCTTATGTGTTCAATTATAAACAAATATGAAGAGCAAGTGTGTTTCATTATATCCGATACACTTCCATAAGATGTAATCAAGATTAAGAAGAGCCTATCTGCCTATTACAAGTAGATGCATCGGTCAGATCCTGGGAAAACAGCTGAAGGGAACGTATGTATGTGTGTGGTTAGCACTGGCTCCACACCTGCTGCCCACACCAAGAACGAAGAACTCCCCGCACATCCCTCACCGCATGAGGAATGCATTAGGAGCCATGCTCTTTCATGAGTTTCTGGATTATGCATTAAAAGAGTGAAAAATTGACCTTCAACTTGAATGTGTTTCCTATAAATTAAAGATCCTACCAAAGGATGCAGATCCACATGTTCCACTTCCCTTCAAAAAGAACTCACTTGGCTTTTATGAAAACGCAAATTATTCAGTGTTGACTAAAACCAAGTGCTGCCCCAACAGTGTGGTTTATCTAAGTGTTTAACTAATTTAACAGCAAATGGTGTCAAGCTGAGAGTGATGAAGGCATGATGTATTCTGCTTTCAAAGTAACAGAACGACAAACTCGCATCCAACATCAACAGGTCCATGCTTTCTTTAGACTTCCAAGTTGTGGTCTTGAATATGTGTTGTCAGCACGCTCATGTTTACAAAGACTTTCTCACATGAATTAAAAAACCATAACACATAAGTCAGTAGGAATCAATAAAAAGAAACATTGCTTACCTTTCATGTTGATTCTGTAAAGTCACCCCAGGTCAGTTTGGTAAAGATGACTGCGGAGACTTGAGACCGAATATATTTCACCTGTTTGATTGTTCAAACTTGGGATATATTTCAGTGACTCATCAGAATCCAGAGCATCAACCAAGAAGCATACTGGTTTGTTTACACGAGGTAAGTCACCAAATCTGCAGACTTATCCAATGTTGAAAACCCCTGTAAGTCCAGCTGGTGTGTCAGGAAGACCCCTCTATAACATGCTGCCTCTTTGCTATAGAACCAGAGGAAAGTAATACCTTGGACAGTAACCATGTGCAGCTTTGGGAAACATGCTGGAGAGAGGGAGAGATTGTTTCTGTGTGGGAAAGGGAGGGAATGGACGAAGGGAGGAGGAGGAGAAAAGGAGGAGGTGGGACACGGTGCGTGTGCTTCAGCGAGTCAGTCCTGAGCACTGGCCTAATTGCTAACAAATGTCTGGTATTGGAGCAACAGGCACCTTTATCTTCTGTGGCCTCTGTTGTTGGAGATTTACACATTATGTTTGCCATATGGAACAAAAAGGGACATGGTGTTCCTCAACAGTCAGTTTGCTGTTGTTAGGAGAGATAAACATTATTGTGCTAGCGCTTTTGTAAATGCAAAGTGCAGCTTCATACTTTTTCAATTAAAGTCAGTGCGTTTTTCTAAAACACTATTTTGTTCTATTTAACAATATCAGCATTCAGTTCGAAATCAAGTCAAGTGATACAGGCTAAGATATCTTTGGTATTTCTGCTGTAATGTTTTCAAACTTTCAAACTAAGTATTGATATATTAAATAAAATTAAACATTATTTATTTTGTAATTCCAGAAGTTACAAGAACTGCATGTTCTTCATTTTAATTTAGATCAGAGGTAGATTATTTTAATATATTAATCATAATTTATTAATTTAAATACTTCAAAGTCATCCGTGTCCCTCTTGTAAGTTAGCTGAGCCCCCCAGTTAAAAACCACTCTGTTAAATCAATAATTGTCATCATTTACTCACCATGTTGTCTCAAATTTGTATGACTTTAATTATTCCACATAACATCAATGGAGATGTTTTACCATAAAAATATAATACAGTTTAATAAAAGTATCATGTAAGTCATCTGAATGCCAATTTTGGTGCATGGAGCCAGGTTTGACATTAGTGATGCTAAACTGATTTTCATGTGTCTCATAATCATTCACACCATGCAAGGTTTGAATATGTTGAAGCATGAATATGATTTAAGAGACTTTCTGTAATTAATAACTTTATTCTTTTTCTTACGCAAAGCTATTGTATGATTTACGAAGATTTGGAATATAGCACACAACATATGGGCCACTTTTATTGTGCTTTATTGGATATTGACAGCTGTGGTCACTATATGCTTTATTTTTATATATAAACGAGTAGCATTAACATTCTTCAAAACATCTTTTCTGTTCCACAAAAGAAAGAAAGTCATCCAACAAATGAGGGTGAGTAAATGATGACAGAATTTTACACTTTGGGGTGAACTATTGCTTTAAGATCATATGTTTGTTGTTTACAATCTGCAATAACTTATTTGAAAACAACAACCAGTTTTTGTATAGAATGTGATTCTCTCTGGGAATCAATGGTCTGTGCCTTTGAATCCACTCAGTCACTTTTACCTCTCCTTCCACATGAGACACACAATACACACATATCTTTGAAGTCTTCTGTTTCTGATTAAGCATGCAGGATTCATGAATGATTGATTAATTTAAAACCATCTAAAACTCTTAATCATGTACTAGTCAAGGGTCAACAAATGTCAATCATGGCCTCAAATTACACAGAATTACACAGTTACCATGTTATCAAGTGAGAAAGGTCGATTTAGGATGAGAAATTCTGGGAATTCTGTGTCCCATGTGGACATTTTGCAACCATTCATGGAGCTGGGTTTTGGGAAAAAGAAGATGATATAATGTTTCCGTTCATTCTCATGTGTTCATAACAAAAACAAGCTTACTTCTGCTCCACCTTAAGATCAGTTCTCCCATATGTCTGTTATTGTTCTTCCACGATCACCTAAGGGAACAAAACAAGTCGATAAAGTGAAACATGAGAAACAAAGTAAAAGAGGGAAAGAATGTAAAAGTACTGTTTGACAGGAAGAACACTAAATAATTAACAACATATTCAAATACCATGGTATTTAAAGTAGACCACTGTAATACCATGGGACATTTCCAAAAAAAAAAAAAAATCATGGTAATATCATGCCACTGTGCCTGAAAAATAATGAAAATACCATAGTATTTGTTTGATAGTGTTCCATTTGCAGTCTGTTAAACACTTCCTAATCCACTGTTCTCACAAAAGCTGCTCTATAAATAAAGTTAGAACTGAACTGAATTGAATTAGAAAAAGGTTATACTGTTTCTCATTTAACTAGTGTGCAAACTCTCACTTGGCTGGTGTTCATAGTTCACTATTTTAGCTCCGTTGTTAATATGTGTGCAGATGTGGAAGCAAATGTGCTTCTAATAAATAAACAGACTGAGATTGATTGTGTGTTTACTGAGGAAAGAGAGATGTGCTGACAGCTAGTATGGAATTGTATTTTAATGGTTACGATTTATCAGATTTTACTAGTAAACTAATATTTGAAAAATCAAACCTCTCTGAATTTTTATTGCATTAAAAAAGTATCTTTAGCTGAATGAGAAGCTTAGCAGATGATCTGTTGTTAATTGCACAAGTGTACATCCATATGCGGTGTTGGCATGCATCAAATTACTCCAAAACCACCAACTTTCATCTGCGTGCCAAAACTGTAAATAATTCCAGCAAATAGAGTAGTGTTTAATAGACTAGCACGAAAACCATCTGGAACTTAATATGCTTTCAAACTGATTCAGATGACTTTAATAGTAAATAGATAACAGAACACCCTGCACACTGTCATGCATGTTAGAATTAAAGAGTTTGGTGACATTTCAGAATATGCAAACAAAATTTTGCAAAAGCTGTTCTGAAAAAAAAAACAAAAAAAAAAAAACTAAATATATTATGTTTTTTTTTCTAAACGTGTCTTCAACAGGCTGTTATGCAAATTTATTAAGATACTGTTATAATTTAAGCCTTTCTGCTTCTGTTCACTTCACAGTCCATGCCTTTCATAGGAGTCACTGCCACCCAGAGGACAAAACTAAAGTTACTTAAAGAAACAGTTCACAAAAAACAACAACAACAAAAAAAAAACCGTCGTTATTTAAATTATTTATAAACTTTACATTTTAAAAAAGTAGGCTAAGACGTAAAAAGTGAAAAGGAGATTCCTTGAATCAATGGTAGGAGAGCAAAACAATGTTCTGACAAAGGTAACGTGCCTGTAGATTTGAAACCCCTGTGTCATCGCATTTAAAATGGCCAGAAATAGCAGGGTGGGACGTTTAATACTTCACAGCATACTGCGAGTGACATTGACAGAGGAGGACCACTTACTGACGTTGTTTTATGAGGTGGGATTTGAGAGGACAGGGGGTTGACGGAGGTAATCAGGTCATATTTACTGGAGGTAAACGAAATATACCTGTTCTGTTGCCAGTAAGAAAACATAGCTAAAGTCACAAGATATTCAAGATTAAGTCAATGTCCAAGGCCCTTGACATTTAAGTTTTTTTTTTTTTTCCAAAATACTTTGTCATTAATTCGATTTTTACATGTTCTGAAGAATATGTGAGTGTAAAAAGTCACCGGTGTGATGCTAGGGTGAGGTTGGTTGCCAATGTGTTGCCAGGTCTCTAGACATTACCTCCTTCCATATTTGGTCAGGTGAAAATACTAAATTTGATCGTTTAGAAAAGTTATAACACACCTTCTTCAACAAGCTGCATGATTTTTGTAGGATGAGTTGCTGCTGAAGATTAATACTTACTGTATGGTTACAGGTTTGTTCAAATCAGTATAAGCAATAATAATAGTGATGCTTGCTTTGGAAAACACCATTAATTAATTTAAAAAAGAGCGAGTCTAAGAGTAAAACAGAGATTATACTGTTTTATATTTAATGAGTAGGATGACTTGACAACATTTTATAGAGGCATGACATTGGAAAGAGGTGTGGCTCCACAGTGCAGCTGTTTGTTGGGACATGTTATTTGTTTGCCTACATATCCTGTGGGGGAAAATGTGGGTTTAGACATGCTCCTACACTGTGCAATATCCCAAACATGCTTTGAATCACATTTGCCTAAATATCAGAATGTTATTAGCTGTGCTTTCCTGACATTTAGGTTCCTCCGTCTTCAGAACGTCTCACAAAAAACTAAAACAACTCTAGACTAGGAGACGAAAGCTACCTGACAAGCTATGACATGATTAAAAAGCAATTTCCATCCACTACAGGAGTTATTTGGTGCCTTAATGTGTAATAAGCAATAAGTAATGACTTGTTTTGGTGAAAGCATACATAATAACCCCTCACAAAATAACATGGTTATGTCTGTTATGACTGCGAGCGAAATAAGTCTCAGTATAAGTCTTTCATGAAAGTCTTGCACATTTCACCAACATTTTTGCCTTTTCTGTCCAGTTTTAAATATTACAGTGAGTAATGTTATATAACCAGCAAAATAAATGGCACATAACTGGAGCCACCGGGGTGACTATATGGGGTCAAATGGGTCATACAAAAGGTCTAGTCAAGTGTGCTTATTAACCCTTATGTTGTATACCTGGGGAGGATTTTCTTTTCCCTGAAAATGTTATTGCTAAAACTTACAGACTTTGCTCAAACAGGGTCATAATAACTCCCCTCCCAAAAAAAATATTTTCCTCTCTGTAACACTTGTGGTGTTCCCATGTCAAAAAATCTTGGATTCATTCTTTTTATCAACTTAACACAGGTTTTGTATATCTTTTTGCAAATGTTTGATCATAGGCCTCATTGATCTGAGCTTATGCACCTCAGTTTTTGAGTGAACACTGCCAAAATT
>JAFVLL020028960.1:0-10418 GCA_021397915.2 Tor tambroides | reverse complement strand
TTAGCATGCTGTGCAGCTTGGTTAAAGACCTGCATTTTATTTTAAATGATGGCCTTGTGTGTTTTGGATGTGCAGTGTGCACTGAAAAATACCTGAACCATACACAACCTCTCTGTAGAAGAAAGTCAAAATGTTATCTTAGATTGTTAGGTTGATAAATTGCAAGACGTGAGCTGTGCATTTAGCAGTAATCACCCCCATGGACAGGTAAATGTGTGTGTTTGTGAATGTGTGCTCAAGTGTGTGTGCGTTTGTGTGTATGCCCAATCAAATAGACTATTCGTGTGTGAAAATCAGAGCAGGTGGCAACACAACAGGATGACGAGGTGACAGGACCGTGTTGAATGCATGTGCATGTGCATGTGTTTTTGTGTGAATCTGTGCTGTGCTGGTTTGCCGACAGCTCATCACCTTCTATATTTCTTTCCAACACCTGTGGATTGCTGACATATTCTTCATTCTTTATATAGTACTTGCTGTGTTTACCAAGATGGATAAACTAAGCTAGAATGATTGATTTATAAACTAGAATTCCACTGTGTTTAAATAGCAGCTTGGCATTGGATGAAATTTCAACTTTGTGTGTATTAATACTCAACAGACAAAATATTTACGATTTCATAAGGCACGATATTTAAAAATGGAACTAAACAAGTTCTGGCAGATATATTAGAAACTAGTTTATGATCATGTTTTAGCCATATGTTTGTCCTTGACATTTACCATATTTGAAAGGCATTTAAAATAACACAAGTGTTATTTATTTACAAACAAAACAGTGAGGGATGCTTTGCTGAATTGACAGTTATATTAAATATATTCAGACAGCAAAATCTGCACTGGGTGTTTTAGAAGGTGTGACAGTCATGCTGTTTTGCAGTGTGTCACAAAATTTTGTCCAATCAGTGGTGAGAATACAAACCTGATAGCTAAGCAATGCACCTCACTAAAAAGACTGCAATTATATAATTATATATAACAATATTTTAAATTAATATATTATATACTCATATATTTTATATTAATATTGATGTTTGCAGATTTTATAATAATTAATGATATGCATGTTTTGAGGGATTTTTTTTTCTTCTTCAGAATACATAAACATTTTAGCCTGCTATCAACTTTTTACTTATGAATGAAACACACAGAAAGAAACATCCAAATGATTGAATAAATATTCATGACGTGTGTAAAAAAAATAAATGGACAGACCAAGAAATATAAGGACATTTTTATTCACAAGAAAAACAGTGTTATCCCAAGCTGCCATATAATACATTTATACAGAGGGTCAGAAAATTCTTTACAAAACCAAAAAAAGTTAGAAAATATGATTTGATATGAAACATGACGCAACATACATTGTCAGCTTTCGTTCAAAAAAAGTTTCAGTTTGGTGTCAGTTAAATCCATGTACTTAAAGTATAGTGAATGCCAGCATAATCATTACAAAATTCAAAGATGAAGAATAGAAGTCTAGAAAAAAATACAAATCTCATGCAGCATCTTGAAAAAGGGCCTGAGAGTGTGTTTATAAAGGTAAATAAATCCAAGAAAAGGTTTTGAGTTCCTTAACGTCAATGTCGAATGAGATCTAAAGTTCATTCACAAGCCTTTGACAGACGAGTAACAGGAAAGTCATTCTGGCAGCTACATGTTAAAACAGTGAATCACTTTGACCAGCAAATTTCTGTGATGGCGTTTTCAACATCAGAGAAATGCAGGTGGTCTTTTACAGCAGTTATTAAACAGCACATCGAGTGCTGAAAAACACTGATTATACAGTATATCCTGTGAAGGCTTAGCCTATGAGACAGTCATTTGTGCTAAATGCTTCCTGTTGCATTTGCTGAGGTTGTTTGTTTAAGACAATGATTGCATGGATGCATAGGACTAAGGCTTGGATATACATCCACAGTAGAGTTAAAAAACCTGCAATGCATCATGGACTGGACTGTAATAATGTTTGGGGTACGTGGAGTGTCAAGATTTTAATGACGGAATCAATGTTCCCTTAGTCTATAAAAAATGTGTATTAATAGTATCAAATATGCCACTGAGAGAGCCACAGTGTTTAAAATCTCATCAGACATTTTTAAGGTTACTTTTAAGATGCTGTTGTCTGAATGGGTTTGGAAAAGAGTCCTGTACCGCACAAATGTCACCTCACCCCTCTTTAATCACACCCACAGCTCTTTAAATGCAACACACTCTGTGTCCACAGAGAAAGGCTGAGCTAGACATGTCAGGTTACACTAATGAATGCCCTTTGCTAAAGTGTCTATTTAAAGTAAACAAGAACAAGAGGCCAATCTGCATTTCAATAGATCACGCCTCTCTAGCAACACGCATCCATCGTGAGCATAACAATGACACTGACTTGCATGTGTTTATATGATAAGAACCAATAACAATGCTTGAGATTTTACATTCTTGGGGATTTTTTTGTGTTGTTCATTCAAATGATTTAACGTACATTCAACATGGCTGAGCAAAAGTAGTACCAATTCAAATCACCTATACGGTTCTCTGGGAAATAAACATGTTAGTCAGATATGTATCCATTTTAGTCTGTTTGGAAGAGTCAAGGCAACCAAACCAAACACATTTATGAAAACTAGCTTGCATCACATATGACTGTCCATTGCTGAGTGATACTGTGTTCCTTAAAAAACAGATATTTGATTTGAAAAGTAGAAAAAACACTCAGACAGAAAACTACAAATACAACATAAGGCTCAAAAGGTTTAATATCAGTATGCTGACAGAGGTGATAGTTCAGGAGGCAAAGGCAAAGCACGGAAAGTCAGCTTATTGCTCTCCTTTCGCACCCAAAATGATATTTCACACACTGTATCATCATATAAATACACTATACAATGCAATAAAATAACAGAAAAAATATGGTTCGGCTTGGGTATGCTTGTCATAGCACTAGCACCAGTAGAAAAAATAATGATTGACAACAAATGTACAAAACAGTCATATGAAAAAGGCACTTTGTGGTGTGGTTGAATAACTCTTCGGTAAGTGAGAATGATTCTTCTCTTTCCTTGCGTAAGGAAATGCGTCAAACACATCAAAGCTTGTTGACTTTCCATTTGAGTAAGTCTATTCCTTGTTTGTTATGAGGCACTGCATATAACCAGAACAGTTTTCTCTTCTCCAGAAGATAATAAGTTCCTACTTCATGCAGAATTCAGTGTTCCATCCTATTATAAAGATCATTCTTTGATCCATTTGTGAATCACCGGACCAGCTGCTACATTTCATTATCCTTCCTTTCAGACATCCAGGGTCCTGTTTTCCTCCATTTCTTTGTCAAAGTCCATCGGTCACCACATTCTGTTCTTAAACCTCCACCTCTCGCGGTCCTTCTTGCACGTCAGATGCTACTCGGATGTCAAAGCATGTCACCATCATGACGCGGGACTTGCATAGGTTTACACAGTATTCCAGTTCAGCCGTAGCCTGCTTCATTGCCTCCAAGTACTCTTGCGACTCCTGATCCAAATCCTGATCCACCTCAACTGCAGAACAAACCAGAACAGAGTTACCTTTCACCTTTGTCTGCTAGAAGCACTACATGTCACAAGTTTTGTGTAAAGGTATAATACTTACACTCTCCAATCCACTTGCTGGGATCCATCATTAATCTAGTCTTTGTGTCCTCTAGCTCTTCTTTCAGAGTCTTATGCTTGGCTTCGAGATCTCTGATTTGCTGCTGCCGTTTCTCAAGAACCTTCAACTTAGTGTTAAAATACATCAGGCCCTGTAGACAGAAGATGGACATAATGGTTAAAATGACAGTTCCATATCACAGACTAATTTTGGGCTTATCTGGATTGACTAGAAGAAAAAATGTGGTGCAGTGCCGGTTCCTTAAAATTATTTCAGTATTTCCCTGACCGTGACCGTGCATTTGCTGCACAAAGGAAGCATGGGTTACAGAACTCTAATAATATTGTGATATTTTCCAGGCATTGTATGGAAGAATACAAGCTTCCTTGTGTTACAGTCTGGTTCATTTATACAATCGAGCTACATCCATGCCAGTTAATTAACATACCTTCTCAACGTCCTGAAATGACTGTTGGAACAAAGGGGAAAAGAATGTCTATAGAAGTGAGGATACACAACATACAGTTGCAATCAAAATTATTCAACCCCCTTGACCTGCAAGACATTCTGCTGCCAAGAATGAAATTGTATGAAAATAATTGAACAAAGGCATCAGTAAACTATTAGAGAAAATTTATTAATACATATTTGAGTGATTTTGAGAATGCAAAGTTGATGCATAATTAAAAAAAAAAAAAATAAATCAGTTGGCTCTAAACATTTATGTTCAAAATTATTCAACCCCCAGAAGTCAAATTTGGTGCAGAATCTTTTATTCTTTATAACTTCCAATAAACACTGCCTGTAAGTGCTTAAAAGCTTCTGTCACCTCTCTACTGCAATCTTGGCCAATGTTGAATAGGGGTTGAATAATTACGATATAGCTGTGTTATTAAAAAAAAATCCTACAACTCTAAAATATTACATTTACACAATCACTTTTAATATATCAGTAAACTGTTATAGGTGCAATAAAAAAAGCTTGTATTTGTAAAATAGTACAGTCTGAATAATTGGGGTGAATAATTGTTGATTGCAACTATGCCTGGATAAAAACTCCTGTGCACTAATGCTATAGAAGACACATGCTTCAAGGCAAATCTTGTCCAGTGCAATACCAACTGGTCTTAAAAAAAAAAAAAAAAACTGACAGACAAATTGAAGATTATCTTCTTGGATTTATGTGAGAACATTACCCTGCTGATTTAATGGTAGAAAAGATAACATTATTTTAACCGCGTCATTTTACTCCTGCAGTTTTACACCATTTCTTGCTTGCTGCTATGCTTGCTTGCTTCTGCCCATACCAATTAATTCCAGATAGTTAACTGCTTTTCATCACTCAAGAGTTTCAAATGTAACCATTTTTCCTTTTGCAAAGAAACAACTTTTTTTTTCTCATTCCCTATTACTGACAGGTTAATGCCCTACACTGTACATTATCATAATATTTTTTAATAAGACGCAAAGGGCCAAAACCTTCACTCAGTGTCTAGAGTTTGAATATAATACATGACGCATATTGCTGAGCTAATGATATCACTCTTTATATACAAAAATCTATCTCAATCTAGATCAAAGCAAATCTTTGGGAAGCTAGTTACGGACAAAACTGGTCTCTGACATCTCAGCATAGTTATTCAAACATAGTTATTCAAAGTTATTCATCTATGTATTATTCATCACATATTGTAACTTTCCTATGTAAGATGCATAAGCATATCTAACATATTTTAAATTCCCATGAGAAGGGACTAAGGTTAAATATGAATGCACTGAACCGGATCTCAGTTTCCAAACAACAACTGGACAACCCATTCTAACCTCATCAGTCTTTTCTTGTCTTCGTCGCTGAAGCCTCTCCACGTCATCAATTTCATACACTTTGATCTCAAAAGGCTCTTTCAGTGGCCCGGACATAGGGGGAAGGTCCACCCATTGGCCCGTGGTCCCAGACTTCCCCAGGGAGGAGGTGTCCGGTAAGGGAGCTGGGATGAGACGCCGCCTCTGGAGGCCTGGTCCATGGAGAGACAAAGGAAGTATTTGAGATAAAAATATAATTAAGACATAGAAATCCATTGCATGGATGGGTAAAGAAATAGCAAGGAAGCAAAAATATATTGAGGAATAGGAAAATTATAAGCTGTGCTAGTTATTTTTATGTTCATGCTTAAGGGCCATATATAAAAAAAAAATACGAAAGCAATATGACTTATATGATCAATATGATCAAAAACTTAAGGTCTTCATAGACAACAAGAGATGCTACTCACCATTTGACCTCTTCTTGGGTGCTTTGGAGCTCCTTGTGCGACCAGAGGAGGACATCCCACTCTCACTCATGGAGTCATGGGCTGAAGAAGCACTACCAGTAGCTTCACTGTCACGGATCATGCTCTCATATCCACTGCTCCCTCCACTGTGGTAGAAGAGTGCAGTTCGTCCCATGGCAGGAGGCAACTCCCCACTTAAGACACTACTGTTATCACTTCCATGGCCACTGCTGTAGCGTTGAGGTCTTCTGGGAGCAGTGATCTTACTATATGGAGATGGAAGAATGGGGATTGGGGTATGCTTGTCATCATTGAGGTTCACTCCACTGTCATTGCCACTGTCTGAATCACCTGAGCCCTTTGCATGTTTCCCAGAAGGATTGGCCAAGGCCAACTCACTAACGCGACTGTTTGCTGCCCGCATTGCTTGCTTGGTGCCCATTATTGTTCCTCTTGTGGATTTACCATTGCCTCCTACTGTTGCTCGAGGTAATGCAGTCTTTCCTGAAGGTGGAAGGTTGGCATTCCTTGTTGCGGGTGCTGCAAGAGACTTAGTGGATGAGCTCAGGGCTTTGGAGTTGCTTGCAGATAACGTACGAGCTTTGTTTGCATTAACAGGTATTTGTCTTGCGTTAAGGCTGCCTTTGACAATCCCACTTTTTACAGTGGCTACTGGGTTTATACAAGAGGGAGGAGAGGTAGCAATTGGGGAAGAGGTGGCAACAGGTGATCCAAACCTACCGACAGACTTGCTTGACTTGCTGTTAAGACTAGCACCACTGTTTTCTCGACTAAGAGCAGGTTTCGACCCCAAAGATGACAAACTGTCACATCTATCTAGAGATATCTGGCTCCCATAAAGCTGTCCTGTATCACCTCTAGCTCCTCTAGCTTTGAGACTAGAGGTTGCTTTTATCAAACTATGCTCTGACTTTAAGTTAGATGTTCTATTTGAATCTCCCCTAGAGCTGAGATCAATATCATCCTCTAAACCTGTAGCCATTGTTGCTAAAGACTTTCCTGCCTCATAAGCAGACTTTAAGGCACTTGAGGGAAACAGGATTCGATTCTTCTGATCCAAACTAGATTTGCGAACCGGAGGAGGAGGTGGTGATACATTGCCAGGTTTTGACATACCCTCCTCCTGCTTGCTTGCTTTTCCACTTTTTCCTAAAGAGGAGAACTTTAAACTTCCTACTGAAGAACCAATATCTTGAGCAAGCTTGACATCAATGGACGTATGTATGACTGGAACTGTCCCAAGTGTTGTTGCGCCTCGTCTGAGCTGTGGCATCTTGCTCGGGGACTCCACCTTCCTGTTGTTGCTCGATTTTTCACATCCATCCACCACCCTTTGAGATGGGTTTGACCCTAGTGTTTTGGGTATTCGAGGTACACTGTTGCTGCTTGTGCCTGCTTTTCTGGCAGGAATTCCACTCATTCCATTTTTAACCAGTCTGGACGAAGAACCTGAATTAGAGGTTGTAGAAGACTCCAATGAGCTATCTGCTTGGTGCCATGGATCTGGTATGCAGTCTTGCCTTGGTGGCTCACGTCTCCAGTTGCTACTGGAGCTGCATCCACTGATACTGCTACTCTGGGCTGCGGATGAGGTAGGTTTTAATTTCCTGGAAAGACTACACTGGACAACTTGAGAATCTTGAAAAGACTTGGGATCGGATAAATGAATAGTATGTGCCTTTGCTAGTTTTGGTAAACTTCTGGCAGACTGTTGTGGGGCCTCTGGAGAGGATGGGCACTTGCTAAGAGAGAATTTGCCTGATATAGCACTGTCACTGTCCAAATCTGAGAAGCTACAGCCACTATCATTCAAGGAGTTCTTAGGTTCCTTTTGAGGGCTGCTTTGGAACATCCTAAGATAATCAATGTAGAAGCTGCTCTCTGGGCCAGTATGAGTACCTTGAGGGAGAAAGACATCTACTGTTTGGGCATCTTCACTCTCCAGAGTACAGACACTTACTTCGCTAAGCCATGAAGTGATAGAAGAACCACGGCTGCCAAGTGAAGTGCATGCTTTCTCCTGTAATGGTGCCACCATTTTAATGTTTGCCTCTGAGGTACCAACATTGCATGTATAGGCATCAAATTCATCATTGATACTGCTAATGATGCTTACTGGTCGTGATCCCGAGGCAAGGGCCTGTAGTGAGCAATCACTATTGAAACTCACAATACTGGAGGGCCTTCCATTGTCCACAATGTTGCCAATTGATAACTCTTCCACAAGAGTGAATACTAGCTCATCCTCACCATTTAGCTCCACTGGCTGTTTAAAGGTTACAGTTGTCCTCAATATGTCCTTCTCCATGCACCTTTCCCTAAGATTGGACCTCATTTCCCCTGAAGTCCTGGGATTAAGATGATGGACTTTTACAGGTGAGTTCTCATTTGAATCACCTCTTTTTTGATGACTCATCCCAATTGGTGGTATCCTTGTGGCAGACTTTTCTTCACTTTCACTACTGACCCTGACATAGTCTTTTTGTTGTGGAGGTGGGGGAGCAGGCTTGGGTAACTTTTTACTGAAAAAAACCTTTTCCCTAACCACAGGCTCTGAGTTTTGGGATACTGTCGGTTTACTTTGTTTTACTGGAGTGCATAGGAGTGTTCCATTATCTGACATTTGCAACTTTTCACCATCTGCACTTGTCCTACTCTCAGACATGTCTCTGAGATCTTTGTCCGGTGTGGCACTTTGCAACTGGGAATGTTCTAATTTGGATTTGTGTTTTGGACTGCCAGGCAGTTTACTGGCTACAGAAATTGACTTTTTGGATATGCTGTCCTGTGTTGATAAGAGTGCTTTGGTAGGAGTCTTGGGAGAAACTGAAATGCAGCCAGAGCCTTCTTTCAACTTGGTTGGATCACGGTCCATTTTAGGGCTTGCAGAATTCCCTCCAGATTCTCCAACAAAGTCTGTAGGTTCCTCACTACCATCGATACATTCTAATCGCTCCTGAAGCTCAGCAAAGGTGTTACATTTGAAGTGATCACGGTCAACTGGCCCTTCTTTCCCTCGTTGCTTACGGTTAAGAGAGGGGATGATGGGAACAAAGGCTGGGGGTCCTTCGTTGTCGCTGAGCTCTCGATCAGAGATGGCAGCACCACCAGGGCCAACATAAATTACAGTGTCACAAGATTGCTCACTACTTGAAGAATAGTCAGGATCACTGAGGAATGATGGTAGATCTGGGTCAAGGGCCACAGTGCGAGGATGGAAGGGCCGCAAATGTGGTGGTCGACGGATCCTTCCTTCATCACAGGAACTCTCCCCTCCTGAGGAACTGGATGCATACTTGACAAAGACAATGCCAATTTATCATTTAAAAAATACTCTGAAACTCTGGTGTGGTATAGTTGTAACCATGTCACAACTAAATTATGAACACATTTTATGTCTAATTAGGTCATGCATTGACTGTGCTTCAAGGGCAAGTTTTATACAAATCCCGAGACAACAATATGAATTGCTTAATTATAAGGAACAGTGTTTTCAAAACCATTTAGCTGATGCAGCATTAACCAAAGGCAATACAACAAGTGACTTTTTATATGTCCTATGACAGTAAAACTTATGATACTCAGTTACATTTTCTTTATAATTGTTGATGTTAATATGCACTAAACATTTTATATGTTGTTATCCCTAGGCAGTTGATTTTGTTTGGTCTAAAAATGGATTTTAATTAGATTATGGTTAGGGTTAGGGTTAAGGTTAAATACAATATACAATTATTATAAGAATTTCTAAATTCTAGTCAGTTAAAAAGATACCTTTGATTTCTTTTTCCTCATACGATGGATTCTGGAGGCCAGCTGAATGGTGGTAAGAGACTCTGCATAATTGGCAGGGGAATCAGAGATGTGGGCAATCATGGTTGTCCTACAGTTGATGTTCCCCAAGGAATCTCGTAATAACATGGTGAGCTTGCTATCCCTGGAAAAATAAATTTTCATTGTCAGCATAAACACAGGTTGATAGATTGTCAGCAGAAAGTCAGCTCTTTATTCAAGTACTGAGGCAGACTGGCCGTTAACTTGTTCTCAAAAAGTGCAGAACCATCGAAAGGTTCACTATACAGTCCTGCCATGATATTAATCACCAAAAGCTACAAATATGTCTATATTGCATTACTGCCAAATGTGAATAAGTTTTAGAAAGGTGAGAAATAAGGCATATGCGACCCCAACAAGACAGCTTGTTTTAACATTTTTAAAAAGTGCTGCATGTTCTGTGAGCTCAGCAAAATACAGATAAACAGCAGTGCATTAATCAAACAATAAACTTGTCAACACAAAGATCACAGGTACAAGCTTGTTGCTGATCTTTGGTTATGTGTTCAAATGCTTCAGTATTACATCTTCTATGAAAAAGCATAAGACCTCTGGAAGACATTCAGAATTATCATGTACAGTATCTCACAAAAGTGAGTACACCCCTCACATTTCAGCAACAATTTTAGTATATCTTCTCAAGGGACAATACTGCACAAATGAAAC